>VZQC01003927.1:1070214-1100677 GCA_009823505.1 Rhizomys pruinosus | reverse complement strand
TTTTTATTGATGCTTTGTGTATTTCATACATCATTTTCCAATTCAGTTCAGGCATATATCCCCTTCCCTTCCCCCCCACCCCACCCCTACCCATCGCAGATCGTGCATTCTGTCATAAGTTTTCTGCATCTTTCTCTGCTTTTTTGTTTTGTTTTGTTTTCATTTTTTTTAACAATAGGTGATAATTTGTGAGTACAAGCATCCTTCATGTAAAACCAATTTGCAAGCTTGGAGGAATAACCCACGGCTGAATAACATCTTTAAAAAGTTTCAACATCATTAATAATCAAGGAAATGCAAATTAAAACCACTCTCAGGTATCATCTCACTCTGATATGACTGGCTAAGATTAAGAACACAAAAGCCACCAAATGCTGGAGAGGTTGTGGAGAAAGGGGAGCACTCATCCACTGCTGGTGGGAATGTAAACTTGTACAACCACTATGGAAAGCAGTGTGGAGAACCCTTAAAAGACTCGGGATGAGCCTGACCCAGTCATACCACTCCTGAGTATATACCCTAAAGACTCAGCCTACCACAAAGATACATGCACATCCACATTTATTGCAGCTCTCTTCACAATAGTGAAGAGCTGGAACAAACCCAAATGTCCCTCAACAGAGGAGTGGATGACAAAAATGTGGTACATCTACACAATGGAGTACTATTCAACGATAAAAAAAGATAGCATTATGAACTTTGCAGGTAAATGGATGGAGCTCTAAGCCATTATGCTGAGTGAAGTAACACAGTCCCAGAAAGACAGAGAATGGTTTCCCTAATTTGTGGATGTTAACACCAAACCCTGCAGACGAAAAGCAAGATGAATGGCATTATTGTCATATTTCTGTTTATCTGAAAGCAGCTATGTTGTTATAATGTGAATCTCTCAACATTCTCTAGAATCCACCCATCTATGATTTTCTGACTCTGCAATTACTGTATGGGTAGAGAGTATGTATGAATATTTTAGAGCAATATAAAATTAATGGAGGAAAATGTGAATTCCTAAGCATAAAAAAAAGACTGAGAGAAAGATGCAGGACAGTTATAGCAGAATGCATGATCTGGGGTGGGGTGGAGGGAAGTGAAAGGGGAATATGCCTGAACTGAATTGAAAAATGATGTATGAGGGGGCTGGAGAGATAGCCTAGTGGTTAAGAGTACTGACTGTTCTTGCAGAGGGCCCGGGTTCAATCCCCAGCATCCACATGGCGGCTGAGAACCGTCTTTAACTCCAGTTCCAGGGGAATCCGACACCCTTTTCTGACCTCCACGGCATTGCACGACATGGGTGCACAAACCTGCATGCAGACAGTACATTCGTACACATACAGTAATAAAAAATTTTTAAAAATTAAAAAATTAGTTTAAGAAATAGAAAAAGAAAAATGATGTATGAAATACACAACACATCAATAAAAAAAGAAAAAAAATAAAGTTATAGGAGTAACCAACCACTGATTGGATTTAAGGATCCTTCCACAAAATAGAGCCCATACCTGAAACTGATATCAGCCCTAGGGACCCATGGTTAGACAGGTCACAAGCCATAGGTATGAGCCCAATACAATTATTCTGATAAATCGACATAGTATTAAACTGCCTCCTAATGACTTATTGTGATACACATAGATTAATAAATTTCTGAACTCCCACCACAGAAGCTTCCTTATTCAGCAGATGGTGATAAACAGAGACTCACAACTGTTCATTGTACAGAGAATAAGATAATTCAAAGTGCTTATTCCTGAACAGAACATCTATATCAAATCCCTACCTCCCAAAGCTTAGGGATCATTGGGGATGTGCAAGTGTAAAGATTGCAGGTTCCAGATGTGGTGGATGATCACAAAGAAACAGAGTTTTCCAGACAGCTAGGCAATTGATCATAGGGACTCACAGCAATGGTGACAGCATGCATAAGAACCACATAAACTTAAACCAGACAGAATCCCAGCCTGGAAGCAGGAAAGTGGGTAGGAGGCCTCGGCCTTAATTGAGGAGCTATTGGCAGCCAGTGGCTGCTGGGAAAGGGAGCCTTAATATATACATACACATGGACAGATAGAAAGACACAAACATACACTATATATATATATATATATATATGATCAGACTACATGAAACCAGATGGTGGGTGGGTAATGAGGGTTCAAATATGATATGATCAAAGCATTGTATAAAACTCACAAAAACTCAATTTAAAAATATTGATATTGGGTTGATGAGATGGCTTAGCAGGTAAAGGTGCTTGCTGTGCAATGCAATTTGATTTCAGTCCCCAGAACCCATATAAAGGTGGAAGAAAGAACAAATTCTACAACATTGTCTCCTGACATCCACACATGCTTCCCCTAACCTACATGTTGTACATATACACACAATATGAAATAAATATGTAAATAAAAATGAAATAAAAGGTTGATATTAAAACTTAATATATGTGCATTATATTGACAGGGTTCTCTAGCAGAACAGAACCAACAGAACATACAGGAGATTCATTCAATTGGCTTATAATATGGAGGCTGTGCCGTGCAACAACAGCAGTATACATGGCAGAGGGGAAGAGAACCAGGTAGCTTCTTAACAGACAAAGCTGAGGTCTCAGTGGTCCTGATCTGTTGCTGGAATCTCAGTACTTTCGTGAAGACTTGTTCATACTGAGCCCATGTAAAGGTGGCAAAGCTGCCTGAGTCCAACGCTGGCACAGGATGGCAGCGGGAGTCCAGCGCTGGCACAGGATGGCAGCGGGAGTCCAGCGCTGGCACAGGATGGCAGCGGGAGTCCAGCGCTGGCACAGGAAGGCAGCGGCAGCAGTGCATTCAGTCCCTGAGGAAGATGAGAAGGCAGACCCAAGAGAACTGCACTTCTTTTGATCTTTTTGTATCTGTGTCACTTATTGCAAGACAACAATCCATTTAGGGTGAGTCTTTCCCTCCTCAGTTAACTGTCTCACAGACACTTGGAGATCAAAATCCCATCAAGCTGGCATAACCAACCATCACCTACGCTACATAACATAGACATCTATCCTATATTTTGCTACAGTTGTGTTGAAGACCACAGGTTACATAGGCTCATGAGTAAATAACCGAGGTCAATTCAAAAGATGACTCTTTTCCTTGTACCAGGGTATTTTCTGCTCTTATGGGTGTGGCTGACTAATAGAATAACCTACACACATACACACATATTTTATTTTAGGTGTTCATGTATGAGTATTGTATTCACATTATTTCTCCATACCACTCATTCCTCCTCCAACTCCTCCCATGTCCCTCTACTTGCTCTCAAATTCTTTTCCCTTTCTTTGATTATTGTTGTTATATATTGATACATAGATTTATATATAATGCACTGAGTCCATTTAGAGATGCTCTTGTACATCTGTGCCCAGGGCTGGCCACTTGTAATTAGATAACCTCTCAGTGACCTAGTCTCTAGAGAAAAATGATTCTCCCTCTGTCAGCATAGAATGGCATTTTAAAAACTGGGCTCTCTAGAGAGTGCTTCTTGTAAACCACATAGAAGTGTTGTATAGACTAATGGAAGCTTTGTGTATGGAAAGGCTCACAGCGAGGACACCATTTAGACTTGTAAGGTGGAGCTCAGATTCAAGGAGCATGGAAATGACTACATTTGTATATGTTTACTGTGGAAATAAATTCATCTATAAGACCGTCCAAAGCAAAAGGCAAAAGGATATAACTAGTGAGAACTCAGCGGAGATACTTTGCTTTGTCTGTGCAAGTTGGCATGGTCTTGGGTAGTTGAATCATTGCTCTCTGGCTGTGGTGCCTCTTCTGTAGAGTGGGAATATTAATGCTCATTTCACAGACATGTAGTGAGTGAGATGTCTGTATGCTTCATTCATATCTCACCCGTGGCAATAAGGGTTTGTTATAAACATCAAGGCAAGCACCCATTCAAAGACTGAAATTATTAATAATGATGATAGGATCAGGCAAACAATTTTCAACAAATATTTATTGAAACATTTTCAGTAGAGTCTAGGTAGATAATCATGAAAGTTTCTGTTTTCTTCCTAGAGCTTTCACTTTGTAGTTAAAAGAGAAATGAATGAACAAGCCTATCCAGTGGATTTGATAGAGACAACTTATATGAAGAAAATGAAAATGATACAGAACAAAATGAGGTGCATGTGAAATGTGAAGAGCATTTTATAGCTAGGATCACCAGGCAAATACAATGTTTAAAAGTGGCATTTACACAGAGATTTCTATATGTATTATATATAATACAGAGATGTATAACAGATGCAAAGGTTCTTATGCAAGAGATTTAGAGATGTATTTGGGAAGATCAGGAAAGCTACTGTGGCTGAGACTGATTGATTCTTGTTAGGAAGGGGAATAAACAATGATCCAGCCACAAGGAGTGGATTAGATAGGCAACAAAATTACAGTAACTATCTCACAAGCTACACTAGCTAGGATATTAATGACATCATTGGTTAATATGGCACAGTTTGCATCTGACTTTGCTTCTAATAGTTTTCATTTAAATAGGTCATGTAAGATGATTTTAATCCCTGCATCACTTATCCTTGGCAGGGAAGGGAAAACAATCACTAGTCACATTGCTACATTAAAAATCATCTGCTTTTTACTTTAGCAGAGGGTTAAGTAAATGCTTATTTATGCATTTTTATTTGCCTGCAAAGTTCCTGAGAATAGGAATTCATTAAGTTCCAGGAAAATGTGGCAACATCATGATATGCACATTTGAAGTTTAGTGCTGAAAGCTAAAAGTAGGTTCTGAAAAGCTTTTTCTTAGTTTTTCACTTTTATTATAGGTTGTTTAAGCATATAATTAAGGAATTGAATGAGGTAGAAATGTTGAAAGGTGGTGATCCTACCTGGATATTACCCCGAGTCTCTCAGTCTCCTTCCACACCTTGGCTGTGATTGGTTTTAGAAGCATATTAACTTCTGAAAAAAATCGGGCTTCTTTTCTGAACCTTACAAACTATCATCTTAAACAGTTCTACCAAATAACAAAATCCAATGCACCTTGTCACCACAGTTCCCAAAACCTGCTCTATTCCCTCCAGTAAATTTGGGAATAGGGATTTTGGTCTGTTTCTAGTGGTTTTTAATGTCAGGAACAAGCTTTAGATTCATCTGTCTTACTCAGAAGACTTCTCCATTATTCTAGTCTTTCCTCAGGAACAGAAAGACATTTTGCTCTTACTTTGACGAAACGTAGAGAATCTCAGGAAAGCATTCTAAACTGTTCCTCAATTTTATGTGAAAATTGGGGTTACTTAGAATCATTAACATATTCACTAGTCAAAATAATGTTTCCAGATTAGCAAAGCTCCCTGATTATGCTGCGGATAGTTAGTCAACCAGTCACCTTACATCCTGGTCTCCCTGTCTTATGCTCACCTCCAACTTCGCCAATGAGACTGATATTTTCTGGTACTATCTGTGATTGTCACAGCTTCGAACTCACTCTGCTATCATCTGTTTTATGAAGCTGGGCTAAAGACTTTGAAAATTGTATTTTTATATAGCTAGAGGATCCATGGAGCACTAAAGATAACTAGAAGGCAAATATGGAGAAAGGAATTATTCATTTCCATAGGATATCTTAGTTCCTGTATCCTAATGTATGTATAAATGTTCTCTGTTACCCACACGAATACAGTGCTTCTGTGAAAGGATTTTGGAAATGGAATTAAGGTCCCAAGTAAGTTGCTCTTAAAATAGGGGCTGGGGAGGTGGCAGATGTTAAGAGCACTGGTTGCTCTTTCAGAGGATCCAGGTTTAATTTGCAGCACCCACATGGTAGCTAGTACCTGTTCTTAACTCCAGTTCCAGGGGACTCTGACATCCTCTTCTGATCTCTGAAGGCATTTCACAAATATGGATGCTTTTACATACATGCAGACAATATACTTGTATACAGAAAACCAAATCAAATAAATAAGTAAGTAAATATTTTTTTAAATGGGAGGCTATACTCAGTGGGCCTGGTCTAATCAGGTGATCTTCGCCAAAAGATATCCTTCCAGGTAACAAAGATTAGAAGATTAAGAGGATTTTATACAAGAGTTATTCTCTATTGATTGTTGTGATGAAAAAGGCACCTAGAAACTGAACATAATCCCCAGTTGACCATCATCAAAATGCCAGGGACTATAGGCGTATGTCTACAAGGAACTGAATTATTCTATTAGCCAAAGAACTTGAAAGGAAGCCCTTGGTAGCAGCACTATCTAACACTTCATTTCTAGCCTTCTGGGCAGATACATCTGACTTTCCAAATCTTGTTAATGACTGTTATTTTAAGCTATGAGCTTGTGGCAGTTTGTTACACAGCATTAGAAAATGAATATACTAGCTTATACATGATACATTTGAGTCTTCACCAATTGGCCATTACCCCTCTCTGCAGAGGTTTGGAATGTTTCTTTGAGTTCAGTATATTAGTAGCAAAATTAGAAAACAAAACAAAATGATGTAATTTTGGTGGATGTGCTGTTATTCTTGCTCTCTTACTCTTCCCATCCCATCTGCTTTTCCATGGTGATGTTATCTTACATGGGGGTGACACCCAACCCATACTGCTAGCCCAGGCCAGTCTACTGATCTGCATATGAATATCCAACTACACTGAACATCTTTACTTGGTTGACTGCTATAACTTGAATTCAGTTTACTGTCTCCACCATAAGTCAAGTGGCTCCTCCATCTTCCTCCCTCCATCTCATCTAATTAGTTTTTCTATTACGAAGACCATGTGATTTCTCTTATATCTTGATGTCTTCATTCCCTCTGGCATGAAAGACAGTTTATTGTGCAATGAAAATGAGAGTTGAAACACAGCAGACACCATTCCAATGTAGGCTCTCTTATTATACAGCTATTGATACTCCAGGGTCGGCACCATGCAAACTTCATTCTCAGTTTCCCATTGCAAAAGAAGACAATCACCCAACGTTATTGTGAGAAAACAAAGGATAATAGGTATGACGCACTTAGAACTTTTAGCATCATCCTATTGATTCACGTCTGACACTCAAATATTCATCTTCTCCTTTTTGAGACTGCTTTCTTTTACCTGGATTACTGTAATTAGTCCCAGCCACTCCTTTCCTTTTCTAATCTATTATCTGTACTACTTCAAGGACACCTTTCAAAGATGTTACTTTATTATGTTGTTCTTTTTTGTTTCCATTTTGTTGAAACTATTCAATTGCCTATGTTAGCTTACAGAATAAAATCTAATTGTATTAGCATGGCAACCAGGATTTCTTGACCTACGCTCAGGTCTTCTATCACTGCTGTCTTATTCTCCTCATTGTATTCTATCTGTGATACAGTTGATTCACAGTCTTGTTGATGCTATTTGTCCTGCCCTGAAATGTTCTCCTTCTGCTGCCTGTTCCAACTACCTCCCACCCCCACTTCCTAACCTTCGCTTAGAAAATCACACTTATCACATAAGCGACTCAGATCAAGCTGTTTTGATGATGAAGTTTTGTGGGATATGGTTTCCATCCTTGAATCTAAACACCCACCAACCTCCTCCTTGACGTTCCCTATTAGAAAGCTAGGAAGTTTTATAAATAAGAACTCTAGTCAAATGTGGAAATGAGATTATTTCACTTTCTGGGTAAACAGCTTCTTTTGTTCCCTCATCTGCCATCTTTGGTGAGCTGTGACACAGCATTCTATGGTTTACACCTAGAATTAGAGGACCCCCTGCTCTGCATACCGAATGTAGAATAGCTGAAGCATCAGGATTGGTGCCTGGATGAGTGTGGGTTTGTCCTATATGAGCAGGACATGAGTGGAAGGAAAGAGAAGAGTGGGCTGTGAGCATGGGTGTATTACTGCTCGGGAACTGCCATATTCAGACAAAAGATTCCAGTAACTATTCTGGGATTTCACTGGCAAGGTTAAGAACTTCTTCCTCAGGAAGCTGCTTTTTTTTTTTCAACCTCAAAATCTTTATTACCCCTACAGTAGTGGACCTAACTCAACTACAATTACCTCTTTACACACAGTTTCGTGCAAAATAGCTTTATTTTTATCCAGGAACACTAGGAAAATGGAAATCATCTTTAGACAAGTGAGTCAATGAAGACTAAGTCTTAGAATTTCAAGTAAGAACTTGTGACTTGCTACCACAGGTGTCTTTTTGGAAAGCACTGGGGCAGCCTATTTAAAAACTCTTGCTGGGCCTGTTTGACCTCCAGGGCCTCCAGGGCCTCTAGGACCTTCCCGGCCAGCTGGGCCCGCTGTTCCTCCCGGACCTGCTCTTGATAAGGAATTTCCCGGGCCAAATAATCTTCATTCCTTTTCTGTTTAATCAGGTGAGCTTTAGCAAATTTTAATAGATGGCGATCTTCAGTCTCAGAGGCTAAGGTAGACAGATTTTCCAGGACTTTAGTTAATTCTTTTTCCATTTCCAGAACAGACACCAGGCCTCGTGTGCCTGCTCCCCAGTTGTCAAATACAGGCCTCTGAATATCTGGAACACAGATCCTACTCTTTCTTGCTGCTATATATTTTAGGGTCTGTTTTGCCTGGAACCATTTCACCTGAGCCTGGTCTTGAATGAAGAATATAAAAAGTGGCGTGTCTTTTGCTTCTTTTGCTTCTTTGAGATAGCAGGCCATGGAAAAATAAGCATCACTGATATTCATCTGGTGGCGTGCGACTTTGTTAAGAAGAGGTAAACACTTTTCAGGAACAGGCTCCAAATCCAGCTCCTCATCTTCCTCATCTTTCATCCCAAACTTAAATGTAAGTTTAGCCATAATGTAGGGTTGGGGGCTGCTCTTAGAAGCCAGGAGTTATTAAACAAAACTCCAGTGCTAAGGAGTGATGCCTCCTTATGAATTGTTGGCACAGAGGCCCCAGAGACCCTTCGAATAATACAGGCTCTTCGCCCACCAGAACCAGAGGTTAAGAGCCCGTTACTAAAGACACCACATATTTTAGTTGCATGACATAGAGAAATCAAGCTGAATTAAGCTGGAAGTTTGCTTTTTCCTGGCTCGCTTTCATAGTCCCATAAGGTGCTATGCAGGCTGCTGGAAGAGAAAAGGTCACAATCCATGGTCTACTCAGACGTGAGACCTATGAGTCATAATGCTAAACTTCTCGGCAATAGTCGACTTTTGCAGTAGTCGCACTACTGGTGGCTTTTGCAATAGTCGCACTACTGATTATGTGGGTAAACAATCATTCTATAATTGGTTTTGAGGCTCAGTTCATTGGAGGGAATCAATGCCTGGTACTATAAAGGTGTTCTAAGATGGGCAAGGGAGGTATCATAGACTTTAGGCAGGAACTGAATACTGCTGCTTATCTGAGTTGACATAGCATCAAGCTGTCTTCTAAATATTTGTGTTTATACTCATAGACTAATGCCACTCTCAGCCTTAATCAGAGAGGTTTCTCTCTCCATTGAACAGTGATGACAGCAGAGACTCATGGTTAGACATAGTCCTGAAAATAAGTGACAGATAAATGCTTATTCTTAAACAAGAGATTTTTGCCCTGAGCTCTGGCTTTGAAGGCTCAGGAAACATTTCAGAAAAGGGGACAGGAAGAATAAGAGATGGACCAGAGGGAGAAATGCTTCAAAATTACCATTTTCTCATCAAGACATAGCCATTGTGATCAGAAAGTCTCAGAAGCTGTAGATTCCTGTACTGGGTCTGCCAAAGAAGGGCCCATCAACAGTAAAGCATGTATGAATTATTATTCTTTTTGAAAACAAATTATTGTTTTAGAAGGCTGATATATACTGCTATATTCATACTTGGTTGTATTTGTCACATTTTAATCCCTCTTCTTCCTGTAAGTCATAATGGTTTGCAGTTCTATCTTCCTTCTAAACAAGAGTGCATGATATGAGAGAGTTTTTATAAAAGATGTTAAATAGCTTTCTAAGCACTTGGTCTCCCTTCTAACCTTGGGCCCAAGCTAACTCCTTTTTCCACCCCATATCTCTAGACTACTCTCTTAGTCCAGATTTACCCACTGTGTCCCGATCCTCTGCACAAAGACCAGCTCAGTACTCCAACTTAGTTTGGTAGACCCTCCGCAGGTATTCCCTACCCCACCTTGACCCTGGCTATCTGATCTGCCTGCCACAGACCCACCTACTACCCTGGTAAATCAGATCCTGATCCCTGCATGATCATTCCCCAGCAGGCTTAGCAGCTCCACTCTCTCTCCCACACTCTTTCCCCTTCTAGCTGTTGGCCCATGCCCGTTCCAGGTCTCTGCCTCATATCCCTGGACTATTTTCCTGATCCAGACTAACTCAATCCTCTAGTGTAGTTTGTTAGACCCTCCACAGGCTGTTTCTACCCCACCTCACCCTTGGCCTACTGATCTGCTCCTTCAGACCTATCTACCGCTCTGGTAAATCAGATCCCTCTCACTGTGCCTTGATTCCCCTGCAGCCTGAATAGCTCCACTCTCTCCCAAGCAGCTTTGGGCCCAGGACTGCTCCTGCTCTTTTTACCCTAGATCTCTAGATGACCCTCTTAATCTAGACCTTTTTCCTGTATCCTGATCTTTTGCACTCAGACTAGGTCAATTTCCAGCTCTGTTTGTTAGAGACTCCACAGGCTGGCCTTTCCTCCACCTGCCTAGCACAGAGCTGCTTACTACCCAGAATAACCTACTACCTTGTGAGAACCTGAAGCACACACCAATTAAACTTTCATAACTGAGCAAAAACAAGCAAGATGCCTCAGCAATATAAGTAGGACCAAATTTCAACTAAACGAAGAAAGAATAGACTTTCCTATTGGGCACACAAGTAACAAAAATCCTTGGGGCTGGAGAGATAGCCTAGCGGTTAAGAGCGCCGACTGCTCTTGCAGAAGACCCGGGTTCGATCCTCAGCACCCATATGGTGGCTGAGAACCATCTGTAACTCCAATTCCAGGAGAACTCCAGTTCCAGGGGAATCCGACACCCTCTTCTGACCTCCGTGGCATTGCACAACACGGGTGCACAAACCTCCATGCAGACAATACATTCACACACATAAATAAATACATAAAAAATAAAAAAAAACAACAACAAAAAAACCCCAAAAAACCTATCTTCCCAAATGTAGATGCAAAACTACAAATATTATGAAAAACCAAGAGACTATGTCCCCAACAAAACCCACCAAACCTACAGAAATATATTACAGTGAGAATCACCCTGAGGAACTGCACAGTGCAGAATATAAAAGAGCAATCATAAACATGATCAAAGAACTTAAAAAAGACACAAACAACTCAAAGAGGACAGGCATAATTCTGTGATGGAAGCTCAAGAAAATACAAATATGTGGCCGAATGAAATAAAAATAATTCAGGACTTGCAAAGTAAATTCCAAAAAGAGATATAAATATTGAAGGAAACCCAAGCTGAAATGAAGATGGAAGTTAAAAACTCAAGAAGTCAGTTTGAAATGACAGGGGAAAGTCTCACAAACAGAATGAATGAAAGAGAAAACAGAACATCAAGACTAGATTTCAAAGTTGCAGAACTAGACTCCCGAAGCAAATACCATAAAAAATTAAAAAACACACAGGAATATTATTGGCATGCAGGAAGGAGAAGAATCTCAGACCAATGGCATTGAACAGATCTTCAACAGGACATGAAGAATTACATAGATATATATATATATATTATATATATATATATAGAATATAATAAGAGGAATAAACCCGAAGTTAAGATAACTTTCAATATAAGCATGAAAGCCAGAGAAGCCTGGACCAGAGTATTCCCAGCTCCAAATGACCATGTATGCCAACCCTGAATACTTTACCCATCAAAACAATCTATCATTGTAGAAGGAGAATAGAATGTTTTCTATGACATCAAGACTGAAAGAATTCATTGACCACCAAACCAGCCCTAAGAATAATACCTGAAATAATACAAAGAATTACATTAGGAATTACTACACCCAAGAGGCTACAGAAAGTAAACAAAGCAAAGTATACAATTACACGATCATAAAATGGGACCAGAATAACAAACTGAAAAATGACAGGTAACACATACACATCTTTCAAAAGACTCTAAGTAACAACGGCCTCAACTCCCCAGTCAAAAGACGCAGGCTAGTGGGCTGGAGAGATGGGCCTATGCGTTGATATGCGCGGACTCGCTCTTGCAGAGGACCTGGGGTTCGATCCCCAGCACCCACATGGCGGCTGAGAACCATCTGAAACTCCAACTCCAGGAGAACTCCAGCTCCAGGGGAATCCGACGCCCACTTCTGACCTCCGCGGCATTGCACGACACGGGTGCACAGACTTGCATGCAGACAATACATTTGTACACATACAGAAATAAAAAAAAATTAATAAAAAAAAAATTAAAAAAAAAAAGACACAGGCTAGTGGAACGGATTAAGAGACAAAAATCTTTTTTACTGTTTTCAAGAAACTCATCTCACCTTTAAGGATAGGTACTACCTGAGGGTGAAAGGATGGAAAAATATTTCAAGCAAATGGCACAAAGAAGTAAGAAGATGTTGCAGTTTAATATTTGACAAAATAGATTTCAAATTAAAACTAATAAGAAGAGATAAAGAGAGTCACTCATTCTAATGGAACAATTGACCAAGAAGATATTACAATAATGAACATATATGCACCAAACTCTGGTGCACATAATTTCATAAAAATATACTGAGGGACTACTAAATGCTGATTAACTCCATCTCAGTAATAGTAGGTGAATTCAATACACCACTACCTACAATAAACAGGTCCACTTGACAAAGCCACTACTATAATAGGTCAAGTGGACAAAGAATAAACAGAGAGACATCTGAATTAAATGACATTTGACATCTTACATCAAGTGGACCTAACAGACATCTATAGTATATTCCACCGAATTACTATAGAATACACTGTCTACTCAGCAGCCCATGCACGTTTCTCTAAAATTGACCACATACTGGGGCACAAAACAAACCTCATCAAATCAAAAGAAACTGAAATTATTCCATATGTTCTATCAGACCACAATACAGTAAAGCTTATAATCAACAGCAAAATAAAGTCTAACAACTATACAAACTCGTGGATATGAAACAACATACTCCTGAATGATGAATGAGTCATAGAAGAAATTAAGAAGTAAATAAAAGATTCCTGGAACTAAATGAATATTATACTACAAATCAACAAAACCTCTGGGACACTTTCAAAGCAGTCTTAAGAAAGAAGTTTATATTTCTAAATACCTATATTAAAAAACCAGAGTGAGCACATATAAATGACTTAACAGAACAACTCAAGGCTTTAGAAAAGCAAGAACAAACCCAAATCTAGTAGATGAGAAGAATAACAAAAATCAGACCAGAAATTAATGAAGTAGAAACAAAGAAAACAATGCAAAGAATCAATGAATCTAAGAGATGATTCTTTGAAAAGTTAGACAAGACAGACAGACCCTTAGCCCAGTTAACCAAAAGAAAGAAAGAGTGAACCCAAATGAACAAAATCAGAGATGAAAGGGAAAAGATCATAATAGACACCCACAAATCCAGAATGCTATAAGAGAACACTTTAAAAAATCTATACTCTGGGGGCTGGAGAGATGGCCTAGCGGTTAAGAGCGCTGACTGCTCTTGCAGAGGACCCGGGTTCGATCCCCAGCACCCACATGGCGGCCGAGAACCGTCCGAAACTCCAATTCCAGGAGAACTCCAGTTCCAGGGGAATCCGACGCCCTCTTCTGACCTCCACGGCATTGCACGACATGGGTGCACAGACCTGCATGCAGACAGTACATTCATACACATATAGAAATAAATAAAATTAAAAAAAATCTATACTCTATTAAATTTAAAAATCTAAAAGAAATGGATGAACTTCTAAATTCATGGAAACCACCAAAATTAAACCAAGAAGAGATCAATAGATTAAACAGATGGATAACTCTAATACCCAAACCAGGTAGAGACACAACATATCCTTAATGATCACAGATGCAAAGATTCCTAACAAAATACTCACATCTGTGAGATGCCCAGTCCTGAGTGATACGTCTACAGGGGAACCTCTATACCTAAGGCTCATGGAACATGGCAGAACAGGGGGTAGAGAAAATACTAATATATCTCTCAACTCTCCTCAAGAAATCTTCTTCATAGACCAAAGCACAATGCATGGAGAAAGGTCACAACTTGCTAACAAGACACTGCAATACAGAGAGGGTGTCCCTGGACAGGACTCTTATATTAAGTCTTATCCAGGAACTGATGCAGAAGAGGAGACAGAAAAATCACAGGAGGCAGGGCTGGTGCATGATCATAAGGAAAGAGAGGCTTTCAGGCTACTGGGAACTTGCTCATATGAACTTGCAGCAATAGTGACAGCATGCAGAAGACCTGTGCAGACTCAATCAGACAAAACCCCAGCACAGAATGAGGGAAATGGGCAACAGGCCCCAACCCTAACTGAGGACTTATTGGCAACTGATTACTGCTGGATGAAGGAGAGCTTATCTTCTTTAAGGGAGAGACTCTAGATATGCTGACTAGAGTCCAGCAGATAAACTTGCACTGAGGGACATCTGGGTACAAATGTCTGATTGGATAGGACTTAACATTTACAGCAGAATGCATGAACTCCAGTGACATGGGCTATGGGAGGGGCAGTTATCTGGGAGAGGGCCCAATTTGATTAAGATTTATTATATAAAATGTACAAAACTCAATAAAAATGTTTTAAGAATAAAAGCCAAGAAGAAAAGGGAAAATTTATATATGTGTTTTTAAATTTGTGTGCATGTGTGTCTGTGCACGGGTATGTATGTTTGAGTGCAGATCCTTGTAGAAGCTAGAAGAGGGGAGTGGATTCCCAGAAGCTGGAATTACAGGTGGTTGTGAACTCTCCAAACTGAGAGCTGCCAAACTCAGGTCCTCTGCAAAAGCAGTACCTGGTCTTAACCACTTATCTATCTTTCCAATTCTACAGTGAATTCTTCTATATTTTTCTAAAGATGAGTATTTTGTTTTTTTACTTTTATAGTGTTTATTATATTTTTATTGAATAAGAAACATTTATTAAGTACACTAATTGATTTTCCATTTTTCTGATGTTTGTTACATCAGCTTCATCTTAAATATTTGTTAAATTCATGAACTGACTGTAAAGCTTCAGCAAGACAGTGGAAACTGTGATCATTGTGTATCACTTATTTTTCTCCTTCGTAATAGTTAAACAAAATAAAACTTAAAATTTGTAGCTTCTTTAGGGGTTGAATTGAAACATCTCTTAGATTCATTATGTGCATAAGATCCTTGGAATATACATGCTGAGGTTACAGGAAAACTAAGATACACTTTACCAAGAACAAAGGCTAATGCTTTATCTACACCTCACCTGCCTAGAAATACTGTGCAGCAGTGGCAGCCATATGCCTGTATATCCCAAATCTAATTGGCTATTAGCTCTCTCCTTGGAGGAATAACCCATGGCTGATGCCACAAGCTTACATCCTCTAGTGGTTAGGAGATGTTATAAGCCACAGTAAGACCCTGTCACATTCAACAGAAAAAATGTACTTCATGGATTAACATACCATCCAAACTTCTGTGTCTATACCAAAGTAACCTACCATAACAATTAGTACTGTTTAAATACCTATATATCTAATTGCTTGTGCTTCATTAGTAGGATTGAAAGTATTGAAACTGTCAGCCTATGAAAGGAAACAGCCAGAATTGACCAGAGACCAAGACAACAGCTCCAGAGAAATTAGACTGTTTTGCTACTCGTCTACCTGTGCCCCTTTTCTAAGCCCTAGGGAACAATCGGCGAAGAGGGGGTGTGGTAGAAATGTAAGGGGCTGCATTGGAGGGTGAATGTGAAACTATAAGCAAGATAGTAGGGACTGGGCACTCATTTGTTCAACTTGAGTGAACATACAACCCCTCCAGTTGGGATGGTTGGGACCCTTGGGCTGTGTGGGTTTGGCACATCTGCAGTGCAAAGTGGTTTTACACGAAGGATGCTTGTACTCAATAAATTTACTTATGTTTAATAGAAAAAGAAAAAAAATGAAGAGTAATAAAAAAAAAGAATGAGTTATTTTAGATTCCATGACCAAGGTGCAGCACAGTCAGTTTCTTACATTTAATTTTGAAAAGATTAAAGGATGGGGATTTCTGTGTTCAGAAATCATTTTTATTCCAGGAGGAGATTCTTTATAGCTTGGAGAGGGGTATGTTTTATCACAACTGCCACATCTAGCAAGGTATTTCACTGCCTGTTGAAAAGTCTGCATATCAGTCTTACTACAAGGTTTGAAGAAAGTCACTTTGACTGATTTTTCTAGTTAATCAAGTGTTCAGTCTTTCATAACAGTGAACCGGGACTCCCAGTTCCTCATGAAGCTCTAACTTTCTGTATTGGGTAGACTGTAACATTCTGTGACCAAAATAAATACACAATTTGCTTAAGAAGGGTTTATTGCCATGCGTGGTGGCACACGCCGTTAATCCCTCACTTAGGAGGCAGAAGGCAGGGCAGATTTGTCAACATGAGTTCAAGCCACCTGGTCTAAGAGTGAGTTTCCAGGACAAGCTGGGGCTCAGGGAGACCCTTGTCTCGAAAAGACCAAAAAAAAAAAAAAAAAAAAAAGGGTTTATTTTGGCCAAGATTTAAGGGACATAAATTTGCTGGTCACAGTGTACCCTGCCACCAGGAGCTGGTATTCAATTTGCTTTCTCTTGTTTATTGAGTTCCAGACCCTGTCTACTTAAGCTGTGAGTCTTACCTCCTCAAGTAAACCTATCTAGAAACTAGCATGGACATATCCAGGGATGTGTTTCTCTAGTGATTCTAAATATGATCATGTTCCCAATAAAGTAAACCATAAGATCACATTATCACAGTGTTTAGAAATAGGGATTTAAAGGGTAAAAAATGTTAAGTGAGGTCAAAGGTCCTGGTTTAATTGGACTGGTAACTATAAGAAGTCTTTCTCCCTCACTTACTTTTTCTGCAAGATATGTAGCATGAAGCTGGCCATCTATAAGGCAGGAAGGAAATCCTCTTCAGATCCTGATCTCAGATTCCCATCTCCAGAGCTGTAAGAAAGTAAAGTTCTTTTTTTCCCTTTTTTTTATTTATGTGTATGAGCACTGACTGCTCTTGCAGAAGACCTGGG
Source organism: Rhizomys pruinosus (assembly GCA_009823505.1). NCBI lineage: Eukaryota > Metazoa > Chordata > Mammalia > Rodentia > Spalacidae > Rhizomys > Rhizomys pruinosus. Next base: position 1,083,473 of record VZQC01003927.1, on the reverse strand, counting down.
TTCGATCCCCAGCACCCACATGGTGGCTGAGAACCGTCTGTAACTCCAGTTCCAGGGGAATCTGAAAATAAAGTTCTTTTAAGTTTTAAGTCATCCAGTTTGTGGTATTTTGTTATTTTTTGTGTGTCTTTTTGAGACAGGGTCTCTCTCTAGTCCCAGCTGGCCTGGAACTCACTGTGTAGACCAGGTTGGCCTTGAACTCACAGAGATCTGCCTGCCTTTGCCTCCTGGAGTGCTGGAATTAAAGGTGTGCACCACCACACCTGGCTGGTATATTGTTATGGTAGCTGTAATGAGTGAATTTACATTTAGAAAGACATTTGAGAGATAGAGTAGAATGTAGTTTTGTGTAAAAAAGAGCAAGCTTTCTAGATCAAAAATACTGTGTTCATTTAGTAGGAAAGGACTACTTGTTAATTATAAACACCCTCTTTCCCATGTTCCACATATTTAAATTCTGACAATTTCCTGCATCCCACCTAAATAATTCTAAATCCTTGAACCCTCGTGGCTCGTGTGGCTCAGTTAGTAACATCTCATAGCTGTGACACTGCTGAAGCCTTGAGTGACTCGTCACTTTTGTGTACTCTGGTTACTGACATTCGCATCTCTTTGTGATATGCGCACCCAGTCCTAAGAACTAGATGAGATTGTTCAGTACAAGGGTTTAGTTTCTGTTTCTGATACGTATGTCCTGTATTTTACTCACTCAAAATTTTTATTTCAAGTAACCTCTCATTAATATTTTTCTGAAAGTCTTCTAAAATTGTTTATGGAATGAGACACGAGAGGAGAGATGAGAGGGAGAAGCGAAAATTAGCCGATTGTACCCAAAAGTCTAAAAATGATGACAGAGCAATCAGAAAAGTTGCCAGTAGTTTTAAAACCAGGCTATATATGTTTGCTGTGGTTTTAAACACTCTAGTTAATCCTAATGCAATCCTACAAGTTATGGACATTTGTTACCCTATTTTATTCATGGTAAATCTGTAACATAGAGGTCAAGTAAAGCCTGGGTCAATAGTTGATCCAATAACTGAGTATGAATGATTTAATTTCAGAAGATATCACCTTAACCCTCTACTGCTACACTAGTTTCATGCTCATACTGTAATAAATTACCATAGGCATGGTGGTTTAATGCAACACTTGCTTATTATCTTATTATTCAGATATCAGAAGTTCAAACTAGGTCTGGGTGGCTCGAATGAGTTGTGGGCAGGGCGGTTTCTTCCTGAAGGCCCTAAAGATGTTTCTCTGGCCTTATAGGGCTTCTCTTGGCTGCCCAGTTTTCTCAGCTCATGACTCTATTATCTTCTTCAGGACATTCTTTGTCTCATTATCTCCTTGCTTATTTGCAGACCCGTGCACTATTACATGGGGACTACTTACATGACCATAGAATATAGCATATTAAGACTTTTGTCAATAGGTTCTAGATACCACAGATAGGTAAGTAAGCTTGTTATTCTACCTAACGCACCCACTCTGAGTCTTGTTCACTTTAAACAATACTTTTTTGACATTGATGCATAGCAAGTACTATACTGGGTGCTGGGATACAAAGAAGAATCAGACATTCCATTCTTCCTATATGATGTTCAGTCTAGATACTGAAATGAGAATACTGACTCACTAGCAGGGCTTGCATTCTTTGTTTTTCTGACAGTATGAGTCAACTACTCCAGGAAACATGCTGCCTATTATATTCGATGGTGTTTATTTCCTTGATTATGTCCCAAGGCAGTTCCAAGAAAATATCACTTCATTGCAATCAAGCACATACTTCAGTGTGTTGCCCTGTGCCTAAATTAATGTTAGAAAAGGTTGATAAGAAACCAATCTCTTCCCAACACTGTGATATACTCTTAGCCTTTTATTTCATATTGTATTTGCTTTTCATGCCAGTAAAGAAATGAAGCAAGTTATATTGTGCCTGAATGTAATAGGATGATCATGGGGGTACTGAATCTCCTAGAAAATGTAATTCTATTACAAGACTGTACATATTCATACATCAAAAACGAGACATTTAGCATATTATATGAATCATTCGATCCCAAAATATACTTCTTAGTTAATCACAACTGTGGGAAGAAGTAACTTTAAATTATAGAGACAATCTAATTCCATTGCTTTTGAGTACCAGGTAAACATTCATTTTGCTCTGAAGGTGACTTATATAGTTATGTTGTCTCTCTATTTGAGGATGTGCTGCTTGAGCATCTAAGAATGGCCCTTCTCCTTGGTCTTCATACTGCCACATAGAGCATGAAGCTTACAGAAAGTACTGTATGACTACCTGCTGAGTGATGTATGCTATCAGGCTTTCAGACAACGCCCAAAGCTACATCCCTTAGCTCTGCCAATGTAGAACGTTAACTGTGAGAATCCAATTCATCTGAAGGGAAGGGGAAAGAAAGATGGGTGGGTGGGAAGGAGTATGGTTTCAGGGATAGGCCTTTTCAAGAAGTATAGCAGTATGTCAGAGATCAAAATAGAGTCAAACCATGGCAATAGAGAATGGCAATGAATAAATTTTGGGGATGAGAACCAAACAAATGAAATACAAGCATGGACCAGGTCCAGAAATTAACTTGAATGTTCATCCTAAATGAAAGCATGCAATATTTGTAAATGTGGCCTTTAGATACTACCATTGTGAATAGAGGTGATGCCTATATTTAAGGGTTTAAAACCATAATTTATAGGGACAAGGAATAATGGGTTTTCATAGAAAATTAAAGACTGAGTAAATAGGTCCCTAGCTGGATGGCTTGGGAATATTTTCTATCTTCACAAATATTTTGCCATTTGTCCAAATAACCCCCTTTTTTTTCCAGGACATCATCTCCTAATCCTCTGATCACCTCATGATACAGTCTGCCTGTGCTGGTTTCTTAGAAGCCTGATGTGCCTGGAGATTTTACCTTCGGTGTAATTTATATATGTAGAGTTTCCAGAAAGAAACTGAACCCCCTTTAATTCCTTGAATTGGGTAAGAAGAGCTCCAAGCCCTCTGAGCCTGACAAGATGGAAACAAGGCTATTGAATAAGAAACTTCCCTCACTTTCTTAAAGCTAATGAACTTACGACATTTGATACATTGTCTGCCACTCTTAGGAATATGTCTTTGTTTAGGATGTTCAGAATGGAGAAGGAACAAAAACAGTACCAAGATTAATGACTTACCTTATAATGAACTTGAGTATTTGCTTGTGCATGTTTCTGTATGTGCACATGTATGTATTGGTGCATGTGTATGTGGGTGCATATGGAGGCCAGAGGTCAATGTTGAATGCCTTCTTCAATGTTCTCCATGTATTTTTGAGATAGGATCTGTCACTAAACTTAGAACTTTCAGATTGGCTAGACTGTCTGGCCAGCAAGACCCAAGGATCCTCTAATCTCTGCCTCTCCAGGGATAGGATTACACATGCATGCCACCATGCTCAGTTTTTTACATGGGTTTCAGAAGCTTTGTTAGCTGTTAACTGTTTCCAAACAGTGTGCTCTGTCTTTGGAGCACATAGACACCTTGCTGCATAGGTTACTGACATCCTCTCAGCCTTTAGCTTTCACCACATAAGTAATTTTTAAGTAGTGGAAACTGGATATGAACAATACATAAGCTTTTCACCTCATTTTTTAAAAACAAGATCTTATACCATAGTTGAGGCTGGCTTGGAGGATGGAAATCTTCCCTCTTCAACCTCACAGTCATGAGCCACACAGAACTGGCGTTCCCTCATTCTTTGCAAACACTTGCAAGCCCTGGGCATCCTGTCTTTTACCAATTTCCTTAGGCAAATTGGACAAGATTTACAGTGATTTTTCATGGCAAAAATATTGCAGGTATAGTAGCCTCAGAATCCACATTTTGGAGATGGCAGAACTGATGTGCCAAGTCTGCCTCCAGAATAGTCCAACCTTCTTGAATATCCAGAGGTAAATATCTGTTTATTGTAACTATTATATCTCAAGGAGGTTTGACCATTTTTGCATTGTCAGCTTCAACTGTGCTTAGACTCAGTGGAAATCATTCCTTCTAACTACAAAGCTCTTGACTTCATTTCAATTAGAACTCTTAAAAGGAATGGAAATAAGGTCTTAAAGCATCCTAAGTTTGACAATTAAGAACCAGGAGAACTTGACCTTTTTCAGAATGCTTAAGAACCAGTGTCTAGAGATGTCAAGAGGAGCTGTATAAAGTATCCATGACAAAAATCCACACATGCTTTGTTAAAAACAAAGGAAGCCCCAAATAGGATGGTTCTCCTTTATGAGAAATTTTCCATTTAAGTGTAGATGAGTTTAATGTAGGGTGAGATTACTGACATGAATGGGGAAAAAAGAAGTCCCTGCCTCTTTGACGGTCACTTCCCATTTATTTCCAGACTCTTTGAAAATGGTAGTAATCTAAAACCTTTTAAGAGATAAAATACCAAGACAACTTTAAGCACACTTGGTTGAATTTTTGCTGTGGTGTTATATACCATCTGTTTTCCCAATTTTGCTGACTAGATTGTGTTTCTTGAGCTCCAGGTATGAAGTAATGCATCCCAAGTACTTCTGAGAGTTTTAGACTTCTATTTCCATGAAAATTTTGTTAAGTATCAATATTAGATAAGTACCTAGAAATTCTCGATGCTCTAAATATTCATTAGATATCCTTGGGGAGAGTTGACTTGTTAAAATGGTTTAACTGAAAAACACCAAGAGAAAGTGATTGCACAACTCTGATTTTTGAAATAAGTTCTTAATAGAGTTTGTTATGCAATCACATGTTCAAATTGACAGCTTTGCTGCATTTTTAAAATGTAGATTTCGTTCTGTGTGTAGGTGATAGAAAAGTATTCTCGGAGCTCTTTTACTAAAAATAAGGCATCAGTGTCAATAAAGAGTACTCATTGTACATCGTAATATCATTGCACTTGCAATGGTCCAGGAAGGTAACTCTAGGTGAAATGAAAAACCCTTTTATATAATTGAACGACAGTCCTTCCAAAATATTATTTATTAATGGCTTCCTTTTAATGAGTAGAAGGCCTCTAAATCACTACTTTTTCTTAAAGGAGTCACAATAGCATGACATAGAAGTTAAATATGCAGAACAGAAAACCATGACAGCTCCGTCAATCTGTTCGTCCTCTATAAGACACCCGGACTATGGACTATCAACCTGTAATATGTTAACATTTGTGCAGCAGCTCTGGGCAGTAGCTGACAGACATCTCTCCTAATCCTCATAAACTCATACAAACGACTGTTTTATGTCATATGCTGCCAACCCTACTATTTGATTAACCATGATTCCCCTATTTATGTAGATTTTTTAATGCCCTGCCATGAATTGATTACATGTTAATATATAGTCATGGAGTTTATCAGAAAAATATCACTCAGAAATTCTCTTTTACACAATGATTTTGCAAGTACAGGGTGGGACAAAATAAATCACAGGAAGATACTTAAGATGACTGTCTACCCTGCACCTCTAACCAAGGCCAAGAACCATGCCCGCCCTCTATTTTTTAAAGGCTTTGACTTAAAACAATGCAGTTTTTATTAAGTTAGAAGAAAAACCTAGAAATGGGAACAATTCCTGATTAACTTTGTGTACATCAATATTAAATACATTTTTAGACATCTTTTTCCTTAGTAAGAATCCCAATGGATGCCTTCTTTTGGCACTGTATCATAGTCAGTTAAAGAAAACACATCACCAAAGCCTTAATTAGATTTGGCAACTAGGCACAAAGAAAGGACAAGATAATATTTAAAAGTTGTCGATAGTTTATCTGATTACTGCCATGGGCTAAATTCCATTGGCTATAAAAGTAGTTTTGATTGATTGGAAGGAGAGCTGAGAGCCTCCACTCAGGCACGTATCTTTTCAATATGTTACTGTGAGAAAAGAAATTTGATATTACTGGAAGGGGTCATCCATGCTGGAACAACGTGAAGGGGAGACTTCTGAGAAGTTTGGAAGGAGCTGTAAATACTTCTAGAGGGAATCTCACTCCCAACTCTTTGCATATGATTAAATCAGAGTATGTGCTATAAAGGCTGTAAAGTCATACTGATTGGTGAGATAGTTTACACACACTCAAGGTGGTATGATGCCATATCCCTTGCAGTGATTCCTGTTTATGAAATGTCTGGATGGAGAAGGCATAGGGTGCAGTCATGTGCTGTGCATCTACATTCTTTCTGTTAAGGTGCTCGCTCAATGAATTAAATCCTAAACCTTGTCCTTATGACTTGAGATTCCCCTAGAGACCATAGGGTAATTCTATGAATGGATGGTTAATGCAAACCTAATGGAAGTGTTATGCTCTTCGTTTCTCTTTTAGTTTTGAGCATCATTGCTACTCAAAGTAGGAAAACTAGAACAAATAATAATATGATAAAGAAATCTGTCCAGTTTCCATTTCCAAACTGTTTGATTTCTGACTTCAACAGGATTGGGTTGTAGGTCAGCACTTTGCCGGAGACATGCTCTTCCATTCCAGAGATGCATGCTTCAGCTGGATTGGATTTCTGTGCTTTTCCAACATGATTCCATGGCTTAGCTGGATTAAGGCCCTGTCCACTGTTTCAGAAACACAGTTGGCTGGTCCTTAGTCCGGATGTCAGTTCCCTTCATCATAACTTCCAGAAGTGCATTGCTGGCAATAATGCAGTCACCAATTATAAAATGGGGTCTACAGTATATTGAGTACAATTGTGGCTTAGATGAATTCTCTCCTCTCTTTTGTAAAGGTAAAAGTAAACTACCAAAACTTCATTCATGTAGTTCTTTACCACTGTTCAGTGAATAAGGAGCTGAGCTTTCCAGAGCTTCTCTTCTTGATCCCCTCTCCTGCATCCATTCTGACCTTGCTGTATACCCTCAGAGGTATCTCATTTTACCCCAAAGACCTTCTTGTAAGAGGAAGTTTCCTAGAGCTTCCATAAAGAGTTACCTAACCTGGATGGCTTACAACAGAAATTTATTCTTTCAACGTTATGGAGACTGACATACGTAATGACCATTAGACAACATTGGTTCCTTCTGGGATCTCTTTCCTTCTCCCACCTTCTGATGGTTGCTGGCGGTTATTAGCATGCATCCTTTAAGTTGCTGTTCTCTCACTAAAACCTCTGCCTCCATCATTACAGGGCATCTTTCCTGAACGTCTCAGTGTTCTTCTGTTTTTAGGTGGGCATAAGTCATTGAATTAAGGCCCATCCCAATTCAGCATGACTTTATTTTAACTTGATTACTGCAACGGCCTTATTTCCAAATTAGGTCAGATTCATTGGTTCCAGGGATTAGCACCACAACATATTTTTTTGAGTAACACAATTCAACCACAACACTTTTATTTCCTATTGTTCTTTATTAAATTACTAGCATTTTTTTTCTCAGAAACTCAGTTATAGGAAATAAATGTCTGTATACAACCTGTGCTATCAGCCTAGTAATGTGAAGGTCCCTTGAAGCACAATGTGCATAAGAGCCTGGATTTTTCCTTAAAGCAGAAAGCAGAGCAAAGCACAAATCAATATCTCAAAGATTTCTCCTGATACTGAGACAGGGTGGTATTTTGAGTGATTGCTTTTCACTCCCTTCAGTGCAGCCGAGAAAGTGTCAGAGCCTCCCTCTCTAATCATGCAACACAGACAGTCGTTTCAGAGATCTCTTTATCTGCTCGTTGATTGGGCCATGTTGTTCACAAGCATCTTACCTAGGATAATGGCTGTTACACTAACCTTACCCCATCTGTAAGCATGCCTGCCTGTGTCTGATGAGTCAGGTCCCTACTATTCCCAAGCAGAAAGTGCTGACAAGGTTGGAGAAAGAAATAGAGAGAAAGAAAAATAAGAATGTTAAGATTATTTTTTTTAAAGGAGTAGAGAAATGTCACTTCTAATTGGTGGAAATGCAGTAAAACACGGTCACCGATTAGGGAATCCAAGCACAAAAAGACTCTTTTGGGTCCAGATGGTGAGAGGTGAGGCTATTACGCATTTTGAAAAGCCATCTGCATTTCTGAGAACACTAACACCATATTCCGATGTTCAGGAGGAACCTGGGTGGATTTCTGCTTGCTCTAATTGCTGCGGTACCTGAAATGTATTCACAGCGTCTCCATTTGCACCGCGGTATTGATGCCTGCCACGCACCATTTGACAATCTGCAGTGCAATGCTCTTTGCATGACCCCATCGTTCCCACTGCATCATTTAGCTCCAATATGTTCAGGCACAAAGGCTTTCCGAATCATTCACTTAGTGACCGAGGGCAGAGCTACCTACCACCCACAAGGGAATGAGTCATCGTATCATGAAGGCTGTGGAAAAAAGAGACATTTGTCAACAGATTCTGTGTGTTGTAGAAGGTGAGTTCAAATGTAGGACACCACGCAGATTTAGTGGTGCATGATAGATAAGTGAATTTTTGACAAGAAATGTCAGGCATTGTCAGAATCTTAAACAATGAGGAAAGGGAAAGCTAAATGTTTGTTGTCAAATAACCTCCGTGGGCTCACCATTTAATCACCAAAGCTCTCCTCTGCAGCTATTACTCAGAGGAAAATGCTTGGGGAGGAGGCTTCTGAGCCACCAAGGACTCAGGGTTTGCTCTGCAGCCTCATGGTATCTCTAGGATTGCGATTGGCTTGAACTAGGCAAAGTTTATTTCCAGCATTCCCACCTTTCATTCATACACGGACTGAGAACCTGTCTTCCATTCACCTTACTGCCATTCAAGCTTTATCAAACAATGCTTGCTAAAATCGTGGGAAAATGAGAAATACAGATAAACAAAGGAAAGTAACTTGCCTATGGTTCCGTGGTCATCAATATTTGTGGATAATTTGGTTCATATAAGTCTGGTCTTTTCATGTATATGTTGGGACAAAAATTCGTTGATATTTTTGTGAACTATTAGTTTTTTAAGTAGTCTCTACATCCAAGACTGTGTATGCCATTGATATCTACAATCAAGTTACTGAGTTGTTAGGCTTAATTTAGGTATTTCCCTGGACACTTCCTAGTCTATATATTTGTGATTTGAAATGGGGCAGATATTTTCTGTAGGTAAATTATAACAAGAGAATTGCTGGGTCATATGGCTACAACTGTTTTTTTAACCTTCTGACATATGTTGCCTGATTTCCTTTGTAAATATACTAATTTTCATATCATAGAGTGTTTTTGTCTCTATAATGGAGATTATTCTGGCCTCTCTCTCTCTCTCTCTCTCTCTCTCTCTCTCTCTCTCTCTCTTTGGTGTTTGGAATTGAACGCTAGCTTGGTCGAAGTGTTTGACATATGCTGCCTCTTCAGCAGTAGAGATTAATATATATTTGTTTCTTAGTTAATTGAAATAATAATAAAGGATAAGTTATTGTTTCATGATGAGTCTCTGTCATTCTTTATTCCTGTTTATGGGTTTTTATTTTTTATTTTCTGAATTGGTTTTTCAGAGACATTTTTACACTTTCACTTTCTGATGCCGTCTTTCTGGCTTGCTTGTAAGAACTCCTTTAAAAATGTTTTATTATTTTGTATTTTTGAGACAGGGTCTCCCTTTAGTCCCAGCTGGCCTGGAGCTCACTCTGTAGCCCAGGCTGGCCTTGAACTCACAGAGATCTGCCTGCCTCTGCCTCCCAAGTGCTGGGATTAAAGGCATGCGTCACCACTTATTATTTTTATTTTATGTGCATGAGTGTATTGCCTGCATGTAGATAGGTGCACCCATGCCATGTAGTACCTGCAGAGATTAGAAGAGGGCATCAGATCACTTAGAGCAGGAGTTACAGATGCTTGTTAGCTGCCATGTGGGTACTGGGAACCGAACCCAGGTCCTCTGCAAGAGCAAGCAAAGGTCCTAACCACTGAACCATCTTTCCAGCTCCCATGTAAGAGCTCTTTCATATTAGTGCAATTATTTTTTTCTCAAATATATTTTTTTTGCAGAGATTTTATACTTTTATATGGCCAAATATAAAACCTATGGGTTTCTCAACACATAGATCTGTAAAATTTGTTTCTATTTCATCATAGGATTGCTCTTTGCCTTTTTACTTTCGTGTTTATATATTTGATTTGACCTCAAGTACAGAGTAAGAGTCTCAGTTTATACTCCTCAGTGGGGGTAGTTATTCTCTATGTTCTTTCTCACTGACCCTATCTGCTTTACCAACCGGGCCTTGATTTCAGCCTGGATCTCTTTCTGCCTGTTCTAGCCCTAGTACCACACTCTGTATCATTGTTACTTTACGATGCTTTCTGCTATCTTATAACTTATACTATTTCCACTAGAGAAACATTGATATGTTAGACTTCATTAAAATTAAGAAGTCCTCAGATAAAACACACTATTGAACAAATGCAAGTCAAACACTAGAAAAAACTGTCTGCAAAATACATGTTGATAGAGACCTTGCAACTAAAGAATACACATGGCTTAAAATTCTGCAGTTAAGAAAACAACTCAGTTTGAAATAGGGGAAAGCTCTGAAGAGATTACCTCATTGAAAAAGATATACACATTTTATATATATATATATATATATATATATGTGTGTGTGTGTGTGTGTGTGTGTGTGTGTATAGTAACTACATATACAAAATATGCTTAAAGATGGAGATGGTGGTATATGTGTTTAATCCTAGCACTTGAGAGGCTGGGGCCAGAGGACTGAGGTTGAGAATAGTCTGTGCTACATAGGAGTCCTGTGCTACATAAGACTTTCCGAAAAAAAAGAGATAAAATTCAGTTCACCTTTGGACATTTGTGTATGAAAGGAGTTTGTTATGGTGAACCACCCAAGGAGTGTTTGTTATACATCATTATTGCAGAACAACCTATCTAAATAAAAAGTGTATAACTTTAGAATCTACAGACAGCACTGTATTTTTTTTTACCAATTTTAGATTTATAATAACTTTGTATATACAATATGCACAGTTCCCAAGTACCATACACAAAGTTTCTCATATTATCTTAATGCATGCATTAGTATAATATAATTTCATAATTAATTGACAAATATTGATAAGTCATTATAACAAATTTTATTGTTTTGTTTGGGTTTATATTTTATGTCTTACATTCTTTGTGTGAAGGAAGTGACTTAAAGATAGGATGCATTCATTAGTGCATCATTATGCAAAATAGTTACATGACTTAAGAATCTCTCCCACTCCCTAAACACTTGACAACAATTTGTCTTTTAATTAATTTTATAAATAAATACATATTATAAAATGCTATTAAAACTAACATTCTAATGTGAATTGTTATTACTATAAGATTGTTTTAGTTTTCCACATGACCTTTCTTCCTTTCTACATATATTTTTTCTTATTCGTTGAATTACCATTCACTGTGGAGATGATTATGATGATGTAAATAAATATCATTAGCACTCAGTGTTGTAAATTGTGATTATGCTTTGTTTCTTGTACAAGCACTATTTTCTTGTTACTATAGTTTTAATTACTTTCCACAAAGACTTGAACATATGTCTAATTATAATTAAACACCTGTCTATTGGTTCACATTATCTGGATTCTTATTTTTTTCTGAGGCCTCTGTGCTTCTGGCTTTCATCTGAATTGAGGCATTTTCCTCCTTGGTTGTAATTTTCCTTGGTATTCTCTTCACTTCTGAGGAGAATGGCTTGTCTCACTCTTAATCCATCCTCTATTCCATGAATCTCAAATCTGGACTGTGTTTACTTGCACAAGCTACACATATCCCACAATAACCCCGTGTCCCTTATAGGATCATAAGTTAGCACCGGTTGTAGGGGACATTTTGCAGCACCTTTGGAGAGCAGAAGGGAAGCAGCCACCACAGCCTGTGTCATACTGTTAATTATGTTGTTTCAGATGCTGCCTCATTAACCCCAATTGGACAGTACCTGGTGCCGAGGGTCTTCCAGTGCCTCTAAAATTATTCCTTCAGCTGCTTTGAGTTCTAGGCCAGAGCTTCTTCATCTACTTGGTTGATGCTGGCTCCTGGGTTCAACATTCATTTGCCCAACTGGAAACAGATGTAGGTTCCTGGCAGGCTTTATTTGTCTTCTGGGTCCTAGCTTTCCTCCTGGCTTATGGGGCATTCTCATTTTCTCTCAATGGCCCCATGTCCTACTGAGCTCCAGCTCTCCTTCCCAACTTGTCTGCTTACCACTCAGTGACTTCAGGCTTGGTGCTAGTTGCACCACTAGCTCATTTTATTAGATTATATTTTATTGATTCTTTAGGATTTCATATAAAGTATTTTGATTATATTCACCCTTCTGCCCCTCCTGTCCTTCCAGATCTGCCCCTACCTCCCTCCACATCCAAATTTGTGTCTTTAAAAAAAAAAAAAAAACTTTTATCTATGATTTGTGTATTTCATACATTTTCTTTCAGTCCAATTTAGACACATGCCCTTCTCCCTGTCCCTACCCCACCCCAGTTCATGCCTTCTGGCATACATGACTTGTATCTTTTTCTCAGTCTTTCCAAAGTTTTTCACAGCAGAGACTTGCTGTTTTGGGCAGAGTTTAGCAGCATTAGTCAGTTCTTTGACTCAGTTTTTTTTTCATTTTTGTCTTTTTATTTTATTTATTTTTTTATAATGCTTTTATTGATGTTTTGTGTATTTCAGACATCATTTCTCAGTTCAGTTTAGGCATAGTCCCCTTTCCCTCCCCCCCCTACCCCACCCCAGATCATGTACTCTGCCTTAACTGTTCTGCATCTTTCTCTCAGTTTTTTTTTTTTTTTATGTTTAGGAATTCCCATTTTCCTCCTTTAATTTTATATTACTCTAAAATATGAATACATACTTTCCACTCATATACAGTTATTACAGTGTCTGAAAGGAAGTAGTGGATCGATTCTAGAGCCTGTTAAGAGATTTACATTATAACAACATAGTTGCTTTCAGATAAACAGAAATACAACAATAATGTTGTTCAGATTACCTTTCATCTGGGGATTTGGTGTTAGCATCCACAAATGAGGGAGACCATTCGCCACTTGTTTTTCTGGAACTTTATTACTTCACTTAGCATAATGGCTTCAAGTTCCATCCATTTGCCTGCAAAGTTCATGATGTCATCTTTCTTTTTTTGTTTTTTAATATAATTCTTTATTGTTATTAAACTTTTTCCATAGGTCTTACATCATTTCCAATCGAATCTAGAATCTCTTCCCTTTCCATGCCCCCCACCCCACCCGAGTCCTTGCACTCTGCCCTACATGTCCTGC
>VZQC01003927.1:1003737-1069103 GCA_009823505.1 Rhizomys pruinosus | reverse complement strand
TTTTTTTTTTTTTTTTTTTTTTTTTAAAGTCTAGCCAGTTTAATTTGTGTTGCCTAAATACTCTTTAGTGTGGGTACATCCTCTGGAGCATGGTCCACATACCAGTGGTCATACTGTTTTTTTGTGGGTTTTTTTTTTTTTTTGGTCTTTTCGAGATAGGGTCTCCCTGTAGCCCCAGCTGTCCTGGAACTTGCTCTGTAGACCAGGCTGGCCTTGAACTCACAAAGATCTGCCTGCCTCTGCTTCCCAAGTGCTAGGATTAAAGGCATGCACCACCACTCCCAGCTTTTATGGTCTTTTTTAAGAGAGGGGCTCCCTGTAGCTCCAGCTGTCCTGGAACTTATTATGTAGACTAGGCTGGCCTTGAACTCACAGAGATCCACCTGCCTCTGCCTCCCAAGTGGATCATACTCTTAAAGAAAATGATTGTCCCTCTCCTAAAAACAATCAATTGTCAATAATGCCTCAGCTAGGGGTAGGACTTCACACCCCCTTCTGCACTCCATGATTAGATTTTATCTGGCTTGAAGTAGTGCAGGTCTTGTGCATGCTGTCACAAACAATGTTGGTTCATATATGCAACTTCTTATTGTCTGCAGAAAACTGTTTTGTTGTAGTTGTCCACCACCTCTGGGGTTCATGATTGCTCTTGTCCCTCTTCTGTAATGATTCGTGAGCCCTATGGGAGGTGAATGATATAGATACCCTGTTTAGGATAGAATACCCTTCAGTATCTTATTCTCTGCACATCAAGGACTTGGGGGGGTCTCTTTACTAATCACTATGTGCTGCGAAAAGAAGCTTATTTGATAAGGGTTGAGAGATGCACTAATCTGTGGATATAAGGATAAGGCATTTGGAGTCAGTTCAATATATGCATATTTATTTAAAAAAATTTTTTTATTATTTATTTTTGTATGTGTATGAATGTACTGTCTGCATGCAGGTCTGTGCACCCGTGTCGTGCAATGCCGCGGAGGTCAGAAGAGGGTCTCGGATTCCCCTGGAACTGGAGTTCTCCTGGAATTGGAGTTACAGATGGTTCTTAGCCGCCATGTGGGTGCTGGGGATCGAACCCGGGTCCTCTGCAAGAGCGTCGGTGCTCTTAACCACTAGGCTATCTCTCCAGCCCCAAATAGTGATAGATTTCCTGTTATGGATTGTGACCTGTCTGGGTATAGGTTATTGGCCCAATAATAGTGCCAGACAGATATAGATAGGTTCTATCTTGTGGGGTTTTCCCTAAATCAAAGCATAATTTAGTTGGTTACCTCTATGACATTCATACCACTATTGTACCCATGAGTGTATTTTACCAGTCTGGTTGTTATTGTAGCTTTCAGAGTTCACAGTTGGGTAAGACTAAGGATCACCCTACTTTTCTCCACCATTAGTGTACATAGCACTTTCTCATATTATGAAAGCTGGCCAGTAGAGATCAATCTTCTGGATCAGTACCTGGTTGATTTTTTTCCATGATCTGTCATTCACGTATGTCTTCAGTAATAGGGTTTTATTGTAGAGTTCTATGATATTGGCAATATCCTGTATTTTTAGAGGTTCATTGACCTTTTTAGTTGCTAGCCTGTAGTGTCTAGTAAAACTAACACTGCCCCCCTGTTATATAGTAATTCCATTTAAACTTTTATACATGTATAGGTACATATTTTTAAAAGGTGTTATGGTAGGTTTCCAGATGACTTTTTCAGAGTCCTTTAGTGCTAGTCTTTTTCTACCTACACTCCCTCCTCTGTTCTCTACTCCCATTGTCACACTATTTAACCATTCCTATTCCATTGTTTTCTTTTCCTCCTTTATATCAGTGCTTTACTCCCTTTAAAACCTCCCTCTCCAATGGCCTCTTTCTAGTTTCCTGACCTCTATGAGTTTTCCAAATGAAATACACGTCTAAAGATTAAAAGCAAACATCCACATGTAGTAAAGAGCATGTAACATTTGTCTTTCTGGGTCTGGGTTACCTCACTCAGCATGATTGCTTCCAGCTCCATCCATTTCACAGCCATTTTCATAATTTTCTTAATATTACATTGTGCAAATGTTCCACATTTTTATTATTCATTCATCAGTTGATGGGCATCTTGGTTGCTTCATTTTCCTCACTATTATAAATAGAGTTTGCAATAACGCGCCAGGGCAGCAGTAGGATCGAAAGGTTATTCCTGGACAAACTGTCAGCCCATGAAAGGAAACAGCCAGAATTGACCAGAGTCCAAGTCAACAGCTCCAGAGAGAGTGGACTGTTTTACCTCTCATCCACCTGTGCCCCTTTTCTAAGCCTAGGGAACAACCTGCGGAAGAGGGGGCGTGGTAGAATGTAAGGGCTGCGATTGGGGTGAATGGTGAAACTACAGCAATGTAGTCTGGACACTCATTTGATCAACTTGATTGAACAAACAACCTGTCACCCCCCACTGGATGGTGGGGCTGTAGGTGTTTGGGCACAACAGCCTGCAGATAGGTTTTGCATGAAGGATGCTTGTACTCATGGATTATCACTTATAGCTAAAAATGAAAAAAAAAAAAAAGAGAGAAAGATGCAGGACAGTTATGGCAGAATGCATGANAATGAAAAAAAAAAAAACTGAGAGAAAGATGCAGGACAGTTATGGCAGAATGCATGATCTGGGATGGGGTGGGGGTGGGGGGGGGAGGGAAAGGGAAATAAGCCTGAACTGAATTGGAAAAAATGTATGAAATGCACAAAGCATCAATAAAAACTAATTAAAAAAAAAATAAATAGAGTTTGCAATGAACGTAGATGAACAAGTGTGTCTTTAATAGGATAAAGTCCTTTGCATATATACGAAGAGGGGTATAGCTGAATCATGTGCTAGATCTATTTCTTGCTTTATGAGGAAACTCCACACTGACTTCAATAGTGGCTGCACTAGTATTCATTCCCACAAGCAATGAATACATATTTCGCTTTCTTTATATGCACTTTTTGTCATTTTTCTGTCTTAGCCATTTTGACTGAGTATGATGAAATCTCAAATAGTTTTGACTTGCATTTCCCCAATGGATAAGAATGTTGGACATTTAAAAACGTTTCTCAGCAATTTGCATTTAATCTTTTGAGAAATCTCAGTTTAGGTCCTTGCCCTAATTATAAGATATTTTTATTGATCCTTTGAGCTTTTCATGCAATGTGTTTTTGTCATAGTCAAACTCCCTCCCTCATCTCCACCACTTCCTTACAATACTTCCTGACTTCTTGTCCTCTATTATTCCATTTCTTTTTTAAAGGCCTATTGAGTCTAATTTGTCTTCTCCAAATGCTCTTGACTGTGTGTTTGTCCCTGGATCTTAGTAAACCTACCAGCCATCACATCCTTAAGGAAAACTGACTAGAAGCTATCGGTTGGGTTGTGTGTTTTCTTGTTGTTTAGGTTTTTTTCTTGTTGTTGTTCTTTATGTATTCTAGGTACTCCCTGTCATATGGCTAGCTGATAAATATTTTTCCCTTTCAATTGGCTGCTCTTTTCTTCAATTATGGTGTTCTTTGCTGTACAGAAGATTTTCAGCTTCATCAGGTTCTATCTGTAAAATGTTGGTCTTAATTCCTTAATTTCAGAAAGTCTATTCTTGTGCTAATAAATTTAAGTGCATGCTCTACTTCATTATTTATGAGATTCATATTATCAGGTTTTATGTGGAGATGTTGATCTGTTGGAGTTGAGCTTTGTGCATGGTGAGAGATAGGAATACAATTTCGTACTTCTACATGTAGCTGTGTGGTATAACCAGCACCATTTGTTTATGATGTTGCCTTTTCTCTAATTTGTATTTTTTACATCTTTGTAAAATGATCTGATGGCTGTATATGCATTATATCTAGGTCTTCAATACTATTCCATTGATCAATGTGCCACTTTTTATATCAGTACCATGCTATATTTATTACTATAGATTTCTAGCAAAACTTAAAATCAGGGACAGTGATTCCTTCAGCAGTTTTTATACCTCTAAGCTCTTAAAATGTCATCATTTGGATTACTGACACAAATTGACTATTATAAAGCATGCAAAACATTTCTGATTTTATACTCACATTCTAAATCATACATTCCTGTTGTGGGGGTAACTTTGCAAGTGGCTTATAGAAAGATGGTTCAAAGAATCAAAATTTTGTGCAACAACTTATGCCATGATTATCTTAGTTTTGAATAAGAGCTAGACTTATTCTATTAGAAAGATGTTTCTCCTCATAATTTCATAATGCCACCACTTCACTCTTGGTTCCCATTGAAACTATTGAGGGCTTCCTGCCATTTTGACCTCCAATTCTTTTTTTAATTATTTTTTTTGCCAGTGTTTTATTGAAGCTCTGTGCATTTCATACAAATCAAGTTACATTACAAATCAAACCTATACTCGTGTCCCCCTTCCTGCCCCCACCTCACCAGAGCTCATGCATTCTGCCAAACATGTTTTTCATCTTTTTCTCAGTTTCTCTCAAAATTCTCGATGCAGAAGTGTGCTGTTTTGAGCAGAAGTTCAACATTTCAGTCAGTTCTTTGACGTGGACTTTTCTGTTGTTGTTATTCCTTCCAATATCCATCACTCCAAAATATGCACATATGCATGCCACATATATCATTGGTTTTTGCATCTTCAGCTTATGATTTTTTTATATTAGGCTGAAAGATGTCATGTTTGAAGTCTCCTTCTTGGCAAGTCCAAATCAGCAAATTACCATCAATTCTGCCCTTGTGTTCCACACTGGGGTTTTGCTTTCCCATGGTTACCAAATGAGGTCCAGTAAGCACCGTGTCCTGTATTGATCTTCGTGTACTGGTCTCCATGATATGGCCTGAGTAGTACAACAATGGCAGTCTATACTCTGAAGAAGCAGAAACCCCAGAAGTAGCTCAGTCCACAAGTTGGATGTCTCAGCAGTCCCCATCTGGCACTGAAGGTTTGAAGGATTCTTGGAGAGACACGAGTCTTCAGTCCATATTGGAAGGTTGAAAAGCTGTGTCTTCTCACATCTTTGAAGGATGGCAAAAGCAGTGGCAGCCACAGGGTAGCTGCACTTGCCAGTAAAACAGGCAAAACAACTGTGCTCTTTTGTCTTTTTACTAAGATCTCAAGTTATATACCTGAAGTACAATTTCTCAGGACTTACTATTTTCTTATTTCTGGTTATACTTTCTTTTTGGATGTTTAAGGCCACACAGCTCAGATTAACCAAGATTTTTGTTTTCTCAAGGTCATTAGAGGATCCGGTCCTCCAGGTCACTCAGTATTTTTTTGGGGGGGAGGGAGCCCCTGCCTACTTTTGGCTTTTCAATCACCAGTTCCATCCACATGAGGACAAAGTCAGGTCTTGGTAGACCAGGCTTCCCTTTTTGAAGCATGAGTAGACTTTCCTCTTTATAGACTGGACCCTGGGTGAAGTCCCATTAGTGGATCTCCAAGACCTCAAAGACCACAGGAAGACCATTTGCAGGACATTTCAAGAGATGCCCCCATGCATAGTTCCCTGGGACTTAGTTGACCTCTGAAGGCAAGGAACAAAGTTATCACTGAAGACCCTAGGCCAAATTGGTATGGGCATTAAGTATGGTAGTTAAGCATCCAGAAAGGCTAAGTTACACCAGCCTGATACTTTTAACTACTTTATAATATTTTAGAAAAGACTTGGACAAAAGCTCAAGCAGCCTTGTATAAGAAATACTAAGAAGCACTCTCATAAAATAAATACTGTGGTTAGACATAGTATTATGACAAACTAGTTTGTTCCACATTCCATTGATCTTATATTGCTCTACAGTATACATACATAGCCTCCATCCATATACCCAAAATTCCAAACTCTGAAAATAAATGGTAGCTTAGTTGTAGAACCTGTTAAGGGATTCTCTATATAAGAGCACAGTTTTCAGATCACATTAACATTGCTCAGTTTTCCTTACAACTACGTAATTATTGATCCTAGCATCCACAGATGAGGGATACCATTCATCATTTGTTTTTCTGGGACTGTGTTACTTCACTTAGCATGATATCTTCCAGCGCCAGCCATTTACCTGCAAAGTTCAAGATATCATCTTTTTTTTTTTTTTTTTACTGCTGCATAGACTCCATTGTGTAGATGTACCACATTTTCTCTACCCACTCATCAGTTGAGGGGCACTTGGGTTGGTTCCAGCTCCTTGCTATTGTGAAGAGAACTGCAATAAACATGGTTGTGCATGCATCTCTGTGGTAAGATGAGTCTTGTGGGTACATACCCAGGAGTGGTATGGCTGGGTCAGGTGGCAAGTTCATTCCAAGTCTTCCAAGGGTTCTCCACACTGCTTTCCATAGTGGCTGTACCAGTTTACATTCCCACCAGCAGTGGATGAGTGTTCCCTTTTCCCCACAACCTCTCCAGCACTTGGTGTCATTTGCTTTCTTGATCCTAGCCAGTCTTATTGGAGTAAGATGATATCTTAAAGTAGTTTTAATTTGCATTTCCTTAATTATAAGCGATGTTGAACAATTCTTAAGATGTTTCTCAACCATCTCTAATTCCTCACTTGTAAAGTCTCTGTTCAACTCTTTGCTCCATCTATTGAGTTGGTCATTTGTTTTCTTCTTTGTTTTTTGAGTAGTTTATATATTCTGGAAATCAATGCTTTGTCAGATGTATTTGTGGTGAAGGTTTCCTCCCACTCTGTGGGTTTTCTCTTCAATTCCTTTATTGTTTCTTTTGATGTACAGAAGCTTTTTATTTTATTTATTTTATTTTTTTCTTTATTTTTTTTATTGATGTTTTGTGTATTTCATACTTCATTTTCCAGTTCAGTTCAGGCATATATTCCCTTCCCTTCCCCCCACCCTACCCCTACCCATCCCAGATCATTTTTATTTTAATGAGGTCCCATTTGTCAATTGTCGACCTTAATTGTTGTGCAGCTGCTGTCTGATTTAGGAAGTCTTTTCCTGTGCATATGTCTTGCAGGCTTCTGCCAACTTTTTCTTCTATCGCCTCCAGAGTTTGGGGTTTCATGTTGAGGTCTTTGATCCATCTGGAGTTGACTTTTGTACAGGGCAAGAGGTAGGGGTTTAATTTCATTCTTCTACAAGTGGTGGTCCAGTTTTGCCAACACCACTTACTGAAGATGCTGTCTTTCCTCCATTGTGTCTTCTTGGCCCCCTTGTCAAATATGAGGTGGCTGAAATTGTATGTGCTCAGGTTTGGGTCTTCAGATTTGTTCCATTGGTCAACAGGTCTGTTTTTGTGCCAGCACCAAGCTGTTTTTATGACTATAGCCCTGTAGTATAGTTTGAAGTCTGGTTTAGAGATCCCCCTGTATTGCTCTTTTCACTCAGGGTTGCTTTGGCTATTTGGGATCTTTTGTTTTTCCAAATGAAATTAAGGATTTTTTTCCCAAATTTCTGTGAAGAAATTCTTTGGGGTTTTAATTGGGATTGCATTAAATCTGTACAAGAGTTTGGGTAGAATGCACATTTTTACTATATTAATTTTCCCAATCCATGAGCATGGGAGGTTTTTCCATCTTCTGATGTCGTCTTCAATTTCCTTCTTCAGGGATTTAAAATTTTTTTTGTAGAGATCTTTGGTGTCTTTGGTTAGGTTTGTTCCTAGGTATTTTGTTGTTTTTGAGGCTATTGTGAGTGGGAAGTTCTCCTTGTATTCCTTCTTCAGTTGCTTGTTGTTGGTGTAAAGAAAGGCTATTGATTTTTCTAGGTTAATTTTGTATTCTGCCACTTTACTGAACATCTTCATCATTTCTAGGAGTTTTCTGGTGGAGTTTTTAGCATCCCTCAGGTAAACAATCATATCATCAGCAAAAAGGGATAGCTTGACTTCCTCTTTTCCAATTAGAACTTCTTTAATTTCCTTTTCTTGCCTTATTGCCCTAGCAAGTGTTTCAAGCACTATATTGAAGAGGAGTGGTGACAGGGGGCCGCCTTGCTGAGTTCCTACCTTTAAGGGGAATGCTTCTGTCTTTTCTCCATTTAGGATTATGTTGGCTGTGGGTTTCCTGTATATGGCTTTAATTACATTGAAGAATGATCCCTACAAACCAATTCCCACTGGGACTTTAAGCATGAAGGGATACTGGGTTTTGTCAAAGACTTTTTCTGTGTCAATTGAGATGATTGTGTGTTTTTTTGTCTTTCAGTTCATTCATGTATTTTATAATATTTATTGATTTTCATATGTTGAACTATTCCTTCATCTCTGGTATGAATCCAACTTGGTCATGATGGATGATCTTTTTGATGTGGGTCTGTATGAGGTTTGCAGGTATTTTGTTGAGAATTTTTGCATCTCTGTTCATTAATGAGATGGGTCTATAGTTCTCCTTTTTGGTTGTATCTTTGCCTGGTTTTGGTATTAGAGTGATGCTGGCTTCCTAGAAGGAATTTGGGAGCTTTCCCTCTGCTTGTATCCTTCTGAACAATTCAAGTAATAAGGGCTGTAAATCTTTTTGAAATGGTTTATAGAATTCTGCCATGAAACCATCTGGGCCTGGGTTTTTTTTTATCTGGGAGATTTCTTATTACATCTTCAATTTCTTCATATATTATGGGTCTATTTAAGCTGTCGAACTCTTCTTGGTTAAGCTTTGATGATTCCCAGGATTTCAGATATTCATCCATTTCTCCTAGATTTTCAAACTTAGTAGAGTATAGGTTTTTGAAAGATACCCGTTTGATTGTCTGGATCTTTTCATTGTCTTTGTGTGTGTGTGTGTGTGTGTGTGTGTGTGTGTGTGTGTGTGTGTGTGATATTTCCCCTTTCATCATAGATTCTATTGATTTGGAGTTGATCTTTATTTCTTTTGATTAACTGGGCTAGAAATCTGTCTATCTTGTTTATTGTGTCAAAGAACCAAGTTTAGGATTCATTTATTTCTTAGTATTGTTGTCTTTTTTTCTGTTTCATTGATTTCTGCTCTGATTTTTGTTATTTCTTCCTGTCTGTTATGTTCAGGGTTCATTTGTTGTTGTCTCTCAAGTGTTTTTTTAGCTGCAGTGTTAGATCATTCACTTGTGCTCTTTCTGTTTTTCTAATGTAGGCACCCAGGGCTATAATCTTCCCTCTTAGGATTGCCTTTAAAGTGTCCCATAGGTTTTGTTGTGTTGTATTATCATTGTCATTCAGTTCCAGGGATGCTTTTCTTTGTTTGTTTGTTTGTTTGTTTGTTTGTTTGTTTCTTTCTTTCTTTCTTTCTTTCTTTCTTTCTTTCTTTCTTTCTTTTTTCCTTCCTTCCTTCCTTCCTTCCTTCCTTCCTTCCTTCCTTCCTTCCTTTCTTTTCTTCTTTCTTCCTCGACCCATTCATTATTCAGGAGTTTGTTGTTTAGTCTCCATGTATTCTTGTAGATAGTAGGGCTTATCAAGGTGTTGATATTGAGCTTTATTGCACTGTGGTCTGAGAGAATGCATGAAATTATTTGAATCTTTTTGTATTTGTTGAGTTTTTTTTTTTCTGTGTCCCAGTATGTGGTCGATTTTGGAGAATGTTCCATGGGGTGCTGAGTAGAAAATATATTCTCTGGTATTTGGGTAGTGTGGTGGTTTGAATGAGTGTCCTCCATAGGATCTAGGTATTCAGACATTTGTCTCCAGTTGGTGGCGCTGTTTTTGGAGGTCTTGGGGTGTGTGGCAGTGCTGGAGGAAGTGTGTCACTGGGGGCAGGCTTAGTGAGTTTTAGCAAGCCTCGTGTCTACAGTTGCTCTCTCTGCTTCCTGTGCTCTTTGTGAGATGTGACCCTCTGTTTGCTGCTCCAGTCTCCAACCGCCATGCCTCCCACCACAATGGACTCTAATTCCCTGGAACCGTCAATCGTAAGCTCAAATAAACTCTTCCTTTTATAAGTTCCTTGGTCATAGTGTTTTATCACAGCAACAGAAAAATGACTAATACAGGTGGAATATTCAGTAGATGTCTGTGAGATCTATTTGGTGTATCATATCATTCAGTTCAGATGTCTCTCTCTTTATTCTTTGTCTGGTTGACCTGTCCAAAGGACTCAGTGGGGTATTGAAGTCTCCTGCTATGAGTGTACTGGGGTTAATCTGGGCCTTGAGGTCCTGGAGAATTGTCTTAAATTTGTTGAACCAGAGTTTGGTGCATATATATTCATGATTGTGAAGTCTTCATGGTCAATTGTCCCTTTCATAAAGATTTAATGGCCCTCTTTGTCTCTTCTGATTTCTTTTACTTTGAAGTCTATTTTGTTTGATATTAAAATAGCAACACCTACTTTCCTTTTGGTTGGAATATTTTTTCCATCCCTTCACCTTAAGTTGGTGCCTATCCTTGAGAGTGAAATGGGTTTCTTGTAGACAGCATATAGATGGGTTCTGTTTCCTAATCCAATATCCCAGTCTATGTCTTTTGATTGGTGAGTTTAGTCCACTAATATTTAAGGTTATAACTGAAAGATGTGTGTTGCTTCCTTTCACCTTATTATCCATTTGCATTTTTGGTCTAGTTACTACTTGTGCTTTTATTAACTTCTCTAGGTGCCTGGGGATAGTTGCTCCTTTCTTCTGTCCTTTGAATTCCTTGAGGTATTCTCTGAAGGGTTGGTTTTCTGGACATGTATTCTATCATCTTATGTCATGGAAGATTTTTCTCTCTCCTTCAACTATAATCAACATTTTTGCTGGGTATAGTAACCTGGGTTGGCATCTATAGTCCTTTAACACTAGGGATGCTTTGCTCCATGTTCTTCTTGCTTTCATAGTTTTCAATGAGAAGTCATTTGTAGTTCTGATGGCTTTCCATATAACTTGTTTTTTTCTTGTGGCTTTCAGAATTTTGCCTTTGTTTTGGGCATCTATACACACACACACACACACACATACACACACACACACACACACACACATATATATATATATATATATATATATATATATGAATATGCTATCTGCATGTAGGTTTGTGCACCCATGTCATGCAATGCCGTGGAAGTCAGAAAAGGGTTTTGTATTCCCCTGGAACTGGAGTTAAAGATGGTTTACAGCCACCATGTGGGAGTTGGGGGTTCAACCTGAGTCCTCTGCAAGAGCAGTCTGCGCTCTTAACCACTAGGCCATCTCTCCAGCCCTGAGATTTATATTTTAATCTCTGAAGATTTTTCTCTGGGATGATGGAACTGGATGTGTTTCTTCTTTTAGAGTAATAGAAGTTTAGTGATTTTTTTTGCAATCTGAGAAATCATTTTCAATAAATTTATGTCAGTGATTTCTTCCTTTTCTTTCACCTGTTCTTGACATCCTAATGGAAAATTACAGCTTCTTAATTGATTCCGTGTGCCTTTCCCTTTTTTTACTGCTTCTAAAAGGCTTCTTCATGTCTTTTCTTACTTTGTCTTTTCACTTTTCCTTCTGAATTATTTGATATATACTGTTAAATATTTAATTTCTAAGTTTTTTGCTTCATTTTTGAGTCTGATTTAGGCTTCTATTCTTGCGTAGAAGACACATTATCTTTCCTCACTTGTGGTAAGACATTGATTGTATAAATGTACTTTAAATTTCAGTTTTGTCAAAGTCTACATTGGTTCTATTCTGCTTTTTATTTGATTTTTGTATTATAACACAGGGTTTCTTGACTGGCCTTTCACCTTTAAGAAAGAGGTATTAAAACTAATTGCAGTCTTTGTATATTGCTAGCATATGCGGGCACTTCCATCACTACATTATAGAGTGGTCTCCTTCACTGTCAGCAACAGTTCTCAAAAGTAGCCCAGCTCCTGATATCTGTGTGCTAATCAGAAGGAGACACCCAGTGCAGGAGGGGGTGTCCTGGTTCATTAGGGCTGCCTTATAAAAACATCAAGGATTTTATATTAATATCTTAAGCAATAGACATTTATTTTTCACAGTTCTGAAGGCTGGAAGATTTAAGCATGATTATATTGTGGTGATAGTCTATTTTCTGGCTCACAGTCATCTGCCATCTCAAATGCTCATGTGGTTTTTTTTACTGTGAGCCACCTTGCTGTGGCCTCTTTAAATAAGAGGATCAGCCCCATGATGGTCTTCCTGGTCTCATGAACTCATAGAAGCCTCATTAACTCCCAAAGTCTGCTAGAGTACAATTGCACAACTATGGACACCCCAGTTGAAAGTATGATGAGTTACTAATCCTTGTGATTCATTTCAGAGTCCCATCTCTTTCCACCCCTCTCTTTACAATTTCTCCTTTTTACATTTTAATATAATTCTCACAAATTTCACACAATATAATTTGGGAGGTATTTTGATCACCTCCCCTCTTCTCACCTCCCTTTGTTGCCCCTGCCCAATTTAATGTACTTGTTTTTTTTTTTTTTTTTCTATTATGGCAGTATTTTATTTTCAAAGCCAATTTTTTATTGAATCTTTGGGCATTTCATACAAAATTTCAAATCAAATCTAGACCTGTGTCCCCTTCCCTGCCCCCCACCCCACCAGAGCTCATGCATTCTGCCAAACATGTTTTTCAATGTACTTAATTTTATATGTGGCTTATAGAGTCAAATTTGTATCTCCTAAAGTCCTTCAGTGTGCATCCATCCATTGGTGCCTGGTTAACTCACCAAGAGACACATGCTTGAACGAGACTGTTTCTGTCCCACCCAGCAGCCATTTGTTGGCACAGTTTCCTTAAATGGGGGTTGGAGCTTCTTATTCATTTCCTCATGTTTTGGATTTTTCCTGGTTTGTGCTTGCATGGGACTTGTGCATGCTCTCACCATTGCTGTGAGTTCATATGAGTAACTGGCCATCTATCTGGAAAACTCTGCTTCATTATTGTTACCCATCACCCCCAGCTCTTACAATATTTCTAATCCTTATTCCACAATGATCTCTGGGCTTTTGGAGGCAGAAGTTTGATACAGATGTTTGTCCTACTCAGGGATAAGCACTCTATAGCATCTTGTTCTCTGAATGTTGGCCAGGTGTGGGCTTATATGTTAATAATTCTAAGTTGCATAAGGAAACTTCTTTGGTGATAGTTGAGAGATGTATTAATCAAAAGTTATGACAATAAGTCATCAAGAGTCAGTTTAATATGATAACTATTGTCTTTTATGTCCTATGACCTGTATAATCTCTGGTTTCCAAACCTGTTGTCAGTGTCACATATGGGCTCCATCCTTTGAAGCAGACCCTAAATCAAACTAAAGAATAATTGGTTACTTCCATAATATTTGTGCCACTATTGCACTGGCAGTCAAATCTTGCCAGATCAGTTATTACTGTAGTTCATAGGATTCACTCCTGGGTAAGCATGATGATTATTTTTATATTTCCAGTACCCTGCAGCACTCTGAATGTACCCAGTAGAGATGAGTCTGTGAAATTAGCACCAGCTTGATTTCTTCTTGTTTGTTCTACAGATACTGACCAGGAAGAGTTAAACTGGGTGGAGAATTAGAGGGCAGTATAGAGAAGGGAGTACAAGGAGAAATAAGTAACACTAAAGGCCTTTAAAAAAATTGTTGGAAACCTACCACTAAAGAAGCTTCTTGGAGCATATACATATATATCATAAAGAGATTGAAAGGACCTTAAAACAGAGGGACTATTATTTCTAGACATCATAAGCTAATTAAAAAGAAAAGACCTCAATGCCAGAAATAGACTCCCTCTCGAGAAGCTGTTGACCATGAGGAACATAGATCTTCAAACAGTATTGGACATCGCCCCTGCTCTTGTTTACCAATAAGAAATGGATGATAAGACCCTATTTTTGTTTACAATTTCTGCTGAGGGAAAGTTATGATGCTCTGAGGTGATGGAGGTTTGGTCACAGAAATTGGTAGGTGGAGAAAGGATAGTAGCAATTACTCCTTAAGCAGACTTGTATAATCCTTCCTTCCTTCCTTCCTTCCTTCCTTCCTTCCTTCCTTCCTTCCTTCCTTCCTTTCTTCCTTCCTTCTTCCTTCTTCCCTCCCTCCCTGTCTCTTTTTCCCTCCCTCTCTTCCTTCCTTCCTGTATTAGTCACTTTTCTGTTGCTGTGATAAAACCACCATGACCAAGGGAACTTATAAAAGGAAGACTTTATTTGAGCTTATGATTGATAGTCCCAGGGAATTAGAGTCTATCGTGGCAGTGAGGTAGGTGGCAGGAAGTGGAGCAGAAAGATGACATCTTCAAGTGGGCACAGGAAGCAGAGAGAGTGACCGGGGACTGGCAAGGCTTTTTGAACTCTCTAAGCCCACCCCCAGTGAAGTGCTTCTTCCAGCATGGCCACAGCTTCTAAGACCTCTCCAAACAGTGCCATCAGTTGGGGACAAAATGTCTGAATACTTGAAGCCTATGGGGGACATTCTCATTTAAAGCACCACATTCCACTCCCTGGCCCCCATAGGCTCATAAACATATAAAATGCAAAATGCATTTAGTCCAATATTACCAATCTCAATACTATTTGAAAGTTTACAATCTAAAATCTCTTTTGAGACTCAGGCCACCCTTTTAATTTTAAGCTCTGGTAAAATAAAAAGACAAATTACGTACTGTCAACATACAGTGGACCCAAATACAGATTCCCATTCCAAAAGGGAGGAATAGAGACAGTGAGGAAATACTGGACCAAAACAAGACCGAAAACCAGCAGGGCAAACACCAAGTCCAGTGGCTCCATGTGCAACTTCTGGGATTTTACTTCCAAAGGACTTAGTTGGATCAGCTCTTCCAGATTTTTGTGCAATATACACCTCTTTCTTAGGCTGGTACAACTCCCTGTATGCAGCTCTCCTTGGCAAATATCTCACAGCTCTAGCATCTTGAATGTCTTCTTGGGTTCTCCACTGCCAACCAGGCTTCACCTTCACAGTCTCACGCGATGGTGTATCAGGGCCTTCTTTATGCAGGGACACCCCTGCTGCACTCTGCCTGGCCTCAGCTGCTCTCTGAAACCATGGAGGAATAACTGATGACCCTTTCACTCTTGCATCCTTTATACCTCTAAAGCCAGCACCATGTGAATGAAACTGCTGAGTTTGGCTGCAAGTTTGGGATGGACCCTGGCCTACTTCAACCATATTCATAGTTTTTCTCTGTCCCTGGACATGGTGGAGTAGAAAACCCCTTCAGTATTTCCTTTCAAAAGTTAGAGGCTTGCCAGGCGTGGTGGCACATGCCTTTAATCCTAGCACTTGGGAGGCAGAGGCAGGCGGATCTTTGTGAGTTCAAGGCCAGCCTGGTCTACAGAATGAGTTCCAGGACAGCTGAGGCTACAGGGAGACCCTGTCTCAAAAAGACCAAAAAAAAAAAAAAGTTAGAGGCTTAACTGGGTGTGGTCTTGCCTTGAAAGTACTGTTTCTATTGTTTACTTGTAAATATCCAGGTCTCTCCTTCATTCCTTTAATCTCCTTATTAAAGAAATCCTCTCCTTCATGTGCCTTGGCTCCAACATTAATCTTCCTAGTGCACTTTTCCAATCCAAATTGGACATTCTGCACCTCTTTTTGCTCTTTTTCACTGTAGATCTGTATATCAACCATTAACAGCCACACCAACATTTCTATATTAGGTTATCTTGAAATATCCTCTGCCAAAGAAATTTGTCTATTAGATAAGCATGTGGGTTGTGGGCAAACTCCAGCCAGTCTCTTTGCCAAAATATTCCAATTGCTGTTTAAGTTTTTATTGTCCTGTGGAACTACATTTTTCTCAGAACTGCTTTCTTCTAGGCTTCAACTAGAATGTCCCATTAAGCTCTACTTACAGCAGTCAACAGCTTTTCTAGGCCAAAGTTCCAAAGTCTTCCACTTTTCTCCAAATACCCACATGGTCAGCTTCTTCACAGCCAACACTCTGGTACCAACTACTTCATTAGTCACTTTTCTGTTGCCGTGATAAAACCACCATGACCAAGGGAACTCATAAAATGAAGACTTTATTGATTGATGGTTCCAGGAAATTAGAGCCTGTCGTGGCAGGGAGGCATGGTGGCAAGAGCTGGAGCAGAAAGCTGAAGTTCACATCTTTAAGTGGGCATAGGAAGCAAAGAGAGCAACTGGAGACTGGCAAGGCTTTTTGAACTCTCTAAGCTCACATGTGACATGCTTCCTCTAACATGACTGCAGCTTTTAAGACCTTCCCCAAAAGTGCCACCAACTGGGGACAAAATAACTGAATACTTGAAGCCTATGGGGGGACATTCTCATTCAAACCATCACACCTCCCTTCCCTTCTCCCTTCCTTCTTCTTCTTTGTCTGTCTCTCTCCTTGCCTCTCTCTGTTTCCCTGTCTGTCTCTGTTTCCTGTCTCTCTCTCTCTCTCTCTCTCTCTCTCTCTCTCTCTCTCTCTCTCTCCCCTCTCTTTCTAGGTAGGGTGTAGTATAGCCACATTGGCCTCTACATCACCATGGAGCCAAGGTTGACCTTGAAATTCTGATCCTCCTATGTCCATGTCTTGAGTTCTGGGATTGTCCCCAAGTGCTGAGGATTGATTCTGGGTTTCTAATCATGCTTCCTCAATAATGCTACTTTATTCTTTTGTCTTTATTCTCTCAATGGTTCTCATTGGCTTCTTCTATTTAAAGCTGTTTAAGGACACAACTTACTTGTCTTGTTTGCTGCTCTGTGATTTCTCTCTATTATAGTGCTTGGTAGTTGCTTTGTAAATATTCTGTGAATAATTAAGGTTAGCACTTTGCTTCAGCTTTTGTTATTATGTGACATCAGTTGCCATTAATATCCTCTGAGTTTAATGCCATCATTTTCTGTTCGTTTTCATGAACATTCATTTTGATGATGGGGACAATGGCACTTTAGATGTAACATTTTATATATAGTGACCTATGTGTTGTGTTATGAAGGAGTGAATTAAATATGTGCTTTCAGATGACCATATTTGCTTGAATATCAAACATTAGTTTACAACTGTTTTACCATTTTTTGGATATTTTGTGACATCATCCTGTAGCACCAGCCATTCTGGAACTCACTATATAGACCAGGCTGGCCTTGAACTCAGAGATCCCACCTTCCTCTGCCTCCTGAATGTTGGGATTAAAAGCATCCCCACCAGGCAGACTCCTATTTTAAGATTTTAATGAATATTTTTAAATCATTAAATCATATAAAATGTGAGGTCTGGGGCTGGAGAGATGGCCTAGCGGTTAAGAGCGCCGACCGCTCTTACAGAGGACCCGGGTTCGATCCCCAGCACCCACATGGTGGCTGAGAACCGTCTGAAACTCCAATTCCAGGAGAACTCCAGTTCCAGGGGAATCCGAGACCCGCTTCTGACCTCCACGGCATTGCACGACACGAGTGCACAAACCTGCAAGCAGACAGTACATTCATACACATACAGAAATAAATAAAATTAATAAAAAAAATAAAATAAAATGTGAGGTCTATGCAGATGAGAACATCTTGTGAATTCTCCAGTCTTCGCACTTATCTACTATACTGCTGTGTTTACTCTCATTTTTAAATTGCAGTAACAGTAGTCATCTGATGGCTTACAGTTTTTCCATGAAATAAGTACATCAGACTCCAAGAGCTCTTGGGCTTTCTCCTTTCCCTGAATTGTAAATAAATTATGACACATTTATTTTGCAGCTGAATTGGGTGCCAGGAAAGATCAGAAAATCTATCTCCCATTTCTCGGATCAGGGCTGATCATCCCAGCAGTATTTGTATAATGGCTCAGTCATTATTGATCATAGGTCTAGAAAGTCTGGGGATTTTGCATTTTGAGAATTTGGGAGTAATTTATGGTAACCAGCAATATTGGGAAGATACTTATTCTGCAGTTTTTGTTGCTAAATGCAGCTGTCAAACCCAGATGCTAAGAGGTATAATGTAAGGCATACTGTCATAACATCAGTTTTTCCTGAAGAGAAATAACTAAGTTGCACAATGTTGTGTATCCTAATGGTCTCTTGGCTTGTTTTCTCTTGGCATCTAACTGAAGAGGAACTTTGATCATAAATTATGGATGTGAAAATTATAAAATCTTACGCATTCATCTCTGTGCTTCATATCTGTTATGCTGAAGATACATTTCTTTTATCTTCTCATTTTCATTTTTCAATTTGTTAAGCATTTCATGAGGGCTATAAGATGGCTATACACCTGTCCAAAGTTAAATTTTCATAAACTGGCATCATCGATGGGCTACCCCTGATGACAGAAAGTTGTTGAGCTTCTAGTGCTGCTTTTCTGTTGTGCAAACAATACCGATGTTATTGTTCTAAAGAGAAAACAAACCATGTTACTTCAGTGTTAAATCTAAGAATTCTGTTGAATTCAAGAAAGTTTTTACTAAACAAAGGAATAACCTGGTGTAATAGAAAGCTCTTGGCAGTAGAATCATACCCGAGGGTGAAAGTAAAGATATTGAAAAATTAAGTGACACACATTGTACAATCAGCAAGGACAATGTCTGGAATGCTGATATCCCCTGATGTAACAACTATACTTACTAGTTTCTAAATGGAGACTAAGTATATTGTTCCCTTAAGGGAGAGCCAAGGACATGCAGGGCATGTATGGCGACAGAAATACTTCAATATTATAACAACTTCTATAGTATTCTATTTCATTCCTATTGTACATCAGCCTGAGTCATACTGAATTTGAATTTCTTTCATGACACTTCCTTACACAGTGATGGAGTGCAGTTCTGCAACTTCTAAGCTTAGTTTCTTTATCTGTCATAAGTGGATCAACGATGGCTCCCTTGTGTCATTCAGCAATTCCTATTCAGATATTCTAAGTATGTCTCCAGCTGACAAAGCTCCTTAATTCAGTATTCTCTATGACTAAAGATGATATGGGGTAATTTATAAATGAAACAGCTGTACACAAAGAGAGCTGGAGTTCTATCACTTCCTGAGCCTTGCTGCCATTCTTAAGTTCAAAAAGGCTCTCTGTCAAGCTTGGTAGCTACAGTAAAGTTATCATGAAGTATCTATGCTTTAATCTACATATGAAAGATGAATGACCTACTTCTTGTCCCAATTAATTCACTTTAAATTCAGTATGAATCTCCCAGTAGTGCATCTGAGTGTGAGAGGCTAAACCTGATTTAGAGTTCTTTCTGTAAGGGAATTGGGAAAACTGTTTAGCCCTCCATCCTCTGCAGTACAAGAAGACAAACTGTAGGGCTTAAGTGAGTTTTGAAAAACTCATTCCACTTGTCCACTTGTGTCATACAGCATGATGTCTCTTTTACAGAGTAAAAGCCCATATCTAATATATCATCCTAAATGTCATTTCTACTTTAATGCTTCTGTTATTAAGTGGAGAGTATTTGAAATCAAATTTGCATAATAGTTTTGGACAAAATGTTCAAACATACTTAAATAATACTGTTTTATGATGCCACTGACAATCTAGAGTTAAAGGATTTTGACAGATGAAAAATCCAAAAAGTATGTAACTAAGAGAAAGTTGACTCAAAACAAAAAGACCTAAGTCTTTGAAAGCAAAATATATATTATTTAGATTATATCTCACTAGAATACTTACATTTATTTTTTAAAATCCTTCATTTATCTGGCACTTTGAAAACAGTGATTTAGAATCAACTTTGCTTAGACATGATTTCAAAGAATTTTGTTTGCGTTAGTTTTGATACTATTTGCTGAGCTATGTCCCCCTGTGAGGACAATACGGTTGATAGGTAATTTTATGGTTCAAGTAGTATGGGACCCAGCCTTCCGGATATAGCTCAAACTGTTCAGTCTGTGTCAGTGAGGGTCTTTCTCAGTAAGATCTCTATTGGAATCAGTGGCCAGAACAAAGCAGATTTTGGTAGAAAATTAAGGCTAAGGAAAATTTCATCCTCTGCTTTCCTGATGCTCTGACATGAGATGTTGGTTTCCCATCTGCCTTTGAACTTGGAAATCAGGATGATACTTAAAATCCCTAGTTCTCTTGCTTCCCAGCCCATCAGACCCAGAGTGATTCTACATCAGTTCTTGTCTAAACTTGTCTGCTAGTTTGCTGACTGTGCATCCCAGGGCTTCTTAGCCTCTGTAATTATGTGAGCCAATGCCACGAAATAACTCTACATATATATATATATATATATATATATATATATATATATNTATGATATGTATATCATATATCACTAGGAGTTATATTTATGCCTACAAATTTCATGTATACATATAGTATGTAAATATATATATATATATATATAATAGATACCCACCTGTTGTTCTAGTTCTCTCTCTCTATATATATATATATTGGTTTTGTTTCAGTAAATAACTCTTACTATTGCAGTGAATTGTATAAGAAGCTGTGAGTTAACACATTTAAAAGACATTGTTTTACCACTGAATTCATTTTTCTTTGTATGAACTGTAAAATGTGCACTGCGAATGGCATTTAGGTCACTTTTCCTTTAATTTTCTATGATTAATAAGCTATGCAAAAACAAAACCTCTGGGGCTGGAGAGATGGCATAGCGGTTAAGAGCGCTGACTGCTCTTGCAGAGGACCTGGGTTCTATCACCAGCACCCACATGGTGGCTAAGAACCATCTTTAACTCAAGTTCCAGGGGAATACAACCCTCTTCTGACCTCCATGGCACTGCACGACATGGGTGCACAAACATATATACAGACAGTATATTCATACACATAAAAAAATAAAAAAATAAAAAAGGTCTTCATAAATGTAAAAAAAATTAAAAAAAACCTTATTTCCTATAGAAAAATAGTCAAGGACTTCTTGCAAAATCAAATTCATTCTTTTTTTTTTTTTTTTTTTAAACACAGGGACTCCCTATAACCCTAGCTGGCCTGGAACTCACTCTGTAAGCCAGGCTGATCTTGAACTCAACAGAGATCCACCTGCCTCTGCCTCTAATGCTAGGATTAAAGGTGTGTGCCACCATGCCTGGCATGAAATTCATTCTTTATTGACACAATAGAAACTATAATCAATGGGAGCCCTGTGTTGGCTAAATTGGAATTTTGCTATAAGACTGCATTTAATTAATGTATTTGGTTTACAGATTTTGTACTATTTACCAGTCTTAATGCTTTATCATAGATCATCAGACATTCCAGAGTATCTGGGAAAGATTAAACAGGGGGTGACAAAAGGGTGATGATTTGTTATCTTAGAATATTATTCCTGTTTAGTAAGATGATTTGGTAAACTTGCACATGTATGCCATGGAGGTGCTAATTCGCTTGCCAAAGGAAATCCTATGAATTTGAAAATGTTTTATGAATTAAAGAGAGATATTATTCTGGCACCATTTCCAAACTCAGGCTATACGTCAGAGGCAAATTTGGCATGGGCAGCACATGATTTATAAGGGTAGATATGGATTGTGTCATTTGAAGTCTCTTGTGATGAGTGTGTCTTTTACAGTTGCATGAGGGGAAAAAAATCACCAAAACAAAAAAGTAATGGCAGTTCTTAAGATCTTGTACTTGTTTTCTCTCCTTGTTTCTCTTTTACTAGGGTTTCATATTATGTTTTGTTTTCTCATCTTCCTAATCAGTACATGGGCTTTTAAAATAACTACATTGCAGTCCACAAATTCTTTAACATTAGTTTCAGAGGCTTTAGAAACTGGGTTTATTTACAAGGGTTACATTATAAGCCAAAGTAAAGGCTATAAACTCAAGTAAGAAACATGAAGAGAATTTATAGATTTGACATTATGGGAATGAGAAAACAATTGTTCTCAAACTCTACCATCACAAGGGGGAATTTGAAGGATAAGGTAAAAAACTCAGACAGCTTAGTTCTCCATGAAACTGGTCTCCCTGGGTATCTAAGCTATAAATTAGCAAAGTGAATCAAGAAGTGGAACAGTATTTGAGGGTCTCAGGTAATTAAAACAAAAGGAAAAACTTAATCTTAGATAAATTGACAAAACTTTCTTCCCCTGGTCAACAGCATTCACAGCAACAGCATGCTTTTTGTTGCTGAAGTTAATTACAGTGAGTTGATACTAGTAAAAATGGTGTGTTTTCTCTAGTGAACTTGACTGGCTCCTCACTTTTATACAATTGTCTTCCTGTTTTGATGCTCAGAAAGCCCAGTAATACTCAGATTGCTGATAATTGCTTATTAACATGAGTTTGTAATTTTGCGTTTTCAGATTGAGCTTTGTGGTAGAATTTTTGTCTTGCCCTAAAGTCTATCAAAATGCAAAATTTTTTCAATAAACCTGCAATAGACATTTTCTCAAGCTTGAGAACAGTAGACAGATATTTTAAAGTGTATGAATTAAAAGCTGTGGTTATAGTCAGGAAAACAGATTAGCAAAATACTTTCACAGTTTGTAAGAAGTTGGGAGGTCTTCAAGGAAAGTCATGCTCTAATTTATTGTTTTGCTTCCTCTGAAACGTGACCGTTTATTTGTACCATTTACCTAGGAAAACACACTTTTCAAACTTTTAATTCTGGTTGCCATATTAGAATTTTTCTTCTTCAAATTTTCATCATGTCTGTACATGTGTGTTATGCATGTTTTTATGTATACAGAGATATGAGCACATGTATATACATATATGTGGAGGCCCAAGTTTATTTGGGAAACATCCTTCATTACTCTTCAACCTTACTCATTGTACTCATTGAAGTATGTGAGAAGATCTAGTTTGAATTGGAGGCTAGTTCTCAGCTAGCACCCCTTAGAGCACCATGTGGGAGTCATGGGATTTCTCTGACCCCACCCCAAGAAGGAGCAAGCAATGTGGCTCAGGTACAGGATGCTAGGCGGAACAGCAGTATGCAGTGGTGTGGAACTGGCGGTCTGTGATTGGCTCTGGGAACTGACGTCATTTTGCTTATAAAAGCAAGCTGTAGCAGGCAATAAATCAAATTCTCCATTACCATTATTACAGAATTCGTGGCTGTTATTTTTTTTTTTTTTGTGTGTGTGTGTGTGTGTGTGCATACAGGCCATAGCAGGCCTGAATTTCGTTCGAGTGACCAGTGGTTGGACAGCAGTCCTTTAGACCACCAACCAGGATAGCTGGTGTGGTGAAGTGAATGGTGAGTGGGCACAGACTGAAGATAGACAATCAGCCATAAGTCTGAAATTCCTGTCCAGGGGCCAACAGTCTTTAGGCAGGTGGAAAAAGCACGGCCAAGACGTAGAAATGTTCTGTTTTCCCAGGCTAAGGACCTGAGTTGGAAGTACCTCTCAGGTCGGGTTACAGAAGTAACAGACTGACCTCTGCGCCGAGGCCGAGGAGTCAGTTCTGCACAGAGTCCACAATGTGGGCACTGTGCTCCCCTTCCCTTAGCAGGAACGTGTTGTACCTGCTCATGGCAAAGGATGCTTCCTACAGAAGCATAATCAGCTAGTTAAACCAGAGCTTGCTGATATGTCTAATCTTGCTACCCAGATTGATTTGTGGAGCCTGGCTCATCCTGCTGAGACTGGAACTATAGGCCTCTGTCATGCCCACTAGACATTTAGCTTGTTTTCTGGGGATCAAACCTCTGGTCTTTATGCTTTCATGGCAACTGCTCTAAGCATTGAATAATCTTTCCAGCCCTGTATTTTTGTATTTATGCACTATGCAGAGTAGAATTTCTGAGTAACACAGAGATGAGTTGAATTCTGTCTTTCTTTCATTTTGAGGCATTTAACATACTAAGCTCTACCAGGCACCCGGTTTAGCATTTCTCTTTCTTTCTTTCTTTTTCTTTCTTTCTTTCTTTCTTTCTT
The DNA here is from genome assembly GCA_009823505.1 of Rhizomys pruinosus. Classification (NCBI taxonomy): domain Eukaryota; kingdom Metazoa; phylum Chordata; class Mammalia; order Rodentia; family Spalacidae; genus Rhizomys; species Rhizomys pruinosus. Next base: position 1,045,441 of record VZQC01003927.1, on the reverse strand, counting down.
TCTTTCTTTCTTTCTTTCTTTCTTTCTTTCTTTCTTTCTTTCTTTCTTTCTTTCTTTCTTTCTTTCTTTCTTTCTTTCTTTCTTTCTTTCTTTCTCTCTCTCTCTTTTTTATTTTTTTTTGGGGGGGGAACTCTTCCATGACTCAATTTTCAATTGGGTTGTTTATTTTTTGATGTTTAGATTTTTGAGCTCTTTGTATAATTTAGACGTTAACCTCTGTCAGTTGTGTAACTGGCAAACCTTCTCCATTCTATAGGCTGCTCTTCATTAAATGACAGTTGTGTAACTGGTAAACCTTCCCATTCTATAGGCTGCTCTTCATTAAATGACAGTTGCATAACTGGTAAACCTTCCCATTGTATAGGCTGCTCTTCATTAAACCATAGTTGTGTAACTGGTAAACCTTCCCATTCTATAAGCTGCTCTTCATTAAACGACAGTTGTGTAACTGGTAAATCTTCCCATTCTATAGGCTGCTCTTCATTAAACAATAGTTGTGTAACTGGTAAACCTTCCCATTCTATAGGCTGCTCTTCATTAAACAATAGTTGTGTAACTGGTAAACCTTCCCATTCTATAGGCTGCTCTTCATTAAACAATAGTTGTGTAACTGGTAAACCTTCCCATTCTATAGGCTGCTCTTCATTAAACAATAGTTGTGTAACTGGTAAACCTTCCCATTCTATAGGCTGCTCTTCATTAAATGATAGTTGTCTTTTGCTGTAATGGAGCTTTTTAGTTTCATAAGCTCTCACTTAATCATTTTTTAGTCTTAATACCACATTAGTGGGGTTCCGTTGAGAAAGTCCTTTCCTGTACCTAAAGGTTCCAGTGTACCCCCTACTTTTACCTTTATCAGATTCATGGTATCGGGTCTTATATCGAAGTCATTGATCCATTTGGAGTTGAGGTTTGTGCAGGGTTAGAGATAGGATTTGGTTTCATTCTTTTATGGGTAGCTATTTGATTTGATCACCACTTTTTGTTGAAGATGCTTCCTTTTCTACATTGTGTATTTCTGGCCTCTGTCAAAAATCATGTGACTACAGGAATGTTGTTTATACATAGGTCCTTGGTTCTATTGCATGGACCATTGTCTCTGTTTTTATGGGAGTTCTATGGTGTTTTTACTACTATATCTCTGTGGCATGAGTTAAAATCATGGATAACAGTATCTCCAGCAGTTGTTTTTATTTTTCAGGCTTGTTTGAACTATCCTGGGACTTTGTTGTTGTTGGAGTTTTGATGGGGGATGGTTAGAATTATTCCAGGATAATTTTTGAGGCTATTGTGAATGGGATTGTTTCCCTGATTTCTTTCTCAGTATGTATGTTATTAGCATATAGAAAGGCTACTAATTTTTGTGTTAATTTTGTAATCTGGTACTTTTCTCAATGTGTTTATCAATTGTAGGATTTTTCTGGTGGAAATTTTAGGGTACTTTTTATGTAGACAATCATATCATCTGCGAGTAGCTTATTTTCCTATTTGTAACCTTTTATCTCCTTGACTTGTTTTAATGCTCTAGCTAAAACTTGAAGCACTATGCTGAGTAGGAATAGAGAAAGTAAACACCCCTCTCTTGTTCTTAATACTGGGATACATGTGAAGAAAAGGAAACACTTATTCACTGTTGAGTGAGAATGGAAACAGGTGCAGCCACTATGGAAGTCAGTGTGGAGGCTCTTCTAAAAGCTAGAAATTGATCTACTATATGCTCCAATTTTAAAATTTGTAGGCATATAGATTAAGGACTCCATCTTCTATTACAGAGATACTTGATCAACCATACACATTGCTGCTCTACTCATAATGGACAAAAAAATGGAAATAGACTAGGTACTCATCAACTGGTGAATGGATAATATTGTACAATTATACAGTGGAATATTATTATTCAACTGTTAAGAAAATGAAATTATGAAATTTACAGGTAAATGAATAGAACTGGAAATAAACATTCGAAATGAGGAACTCCAGATGCAGAAAGACAAATATTGTATGTTCTCTCTCATATGTATATAGGTATACATCTAGATGTAAATCTTTAGATATATCTATTTCATTTGTAAAATTCATAGATTTCATGAAACTTGTCAAGAGACATGTCAGGGGTTCACTCTTGAATGAGGGAAGATAGAACACAGTTTGTTTAAAGGGTAGTGGAGGATGATGTAACAAGAAGGATTAAATGAGGTGCATAGAGGTTGGGAAGGTAGGAAAGAGGAAGGAGTATGGAGAGAAATAAGTAACACTAAACATTTTTGAAACAGCCATATGGGAACATACTATTATAGACGCTTCCTAAAATATATACATTTGCATATATAAGAAGAACTTAAATAGAGTTACCTTAAAAAAGGGGGGAAACATCCCTTCTAGACACCAAAATGCTTAAAATGAAAGCTCGGTGCCAGGAGTGCATCACATACTTATTTATTTTGGAATGTTGGTCAGTGGGGTCCATAGAAACTTAAACATACTGGGTATTTCCATTGTTTTTGGTTCCCCCCCAGAACTTGATCCTAAGGCCTTGTTGCTAAAGATAATCACACACATGAGTCATAGGACATTGGGCAATCAAGCTAGTACCAGTCTGGTAGTTTCATATCTGAAAGATGCAGTACATACTACTGGGGGAGAAAAGTAATCCTTAGTCTTATCTAACTGAGAGCTCTGAAGCCATAATAACATCCAGCCTGGAAATGTATGCCCACTGGTACACTAGTGGCATTAATTTCATAGGTGAAGCCAACCACATTCTGATTTGATTTAAGGGCAACTCCACAAAATGGAACTCATGCCTGGCACCATTATCAGGGCTACTATGGATAGACAGGTCAGAAGGTGAAAGGGAGAACCTACTACTATTATTCTGCTAAATGAACATAGTGTTGAACTGATTTCTAATGACTTGTCATACTTGTGCACTAGTGTATTTCTCAACCATCATCAAGGAAGCTTCTTTTTGTAGCAGATGATGATCAGCACACAGGCCTACAACTGGTCAAGGTGCTTGAGAACAAGAGACTGTTGTGCTCAGACCAGCTGGGACATCTGTATCCCATATACTCTGCCCAAAGCGAAGGGATTGAATCTGAAAAATGGGCAGAAAGGCTACAAAAGCCAGAGGTAGTGGATGACTACAACAAAACGGTGTTTTTTTTTAATACAACAAGGAAGTCGTACATGGGAACTCAGAGCAGTTGTGACAATATGCACAAGATCTGTGTAAGATCAAGCCAGAGAAAATCCCACAGTAGAATGGAGAGGTAATCATGAAGTTCCACACGAGGACCTATTGGCAATTGCTGACTGTTGGTAGATGGACAGTTAGTCTTCCTCAGGGTTGCAAGACATGAGAGCTGACTTGTGCTTAGAACATAGTCCTAAGCCCATGCTCATACCAACAACACTTATTGTACTCAGTGTGTTTAAAAACAGAGCACATGAGTTTGAGAGGACGAGGAATGACTTCTAACAAATGACTTTTACTTAACCTAGAATCAAAAAACTACTCTTTACAATGTAAACAATCTCAGACCCACCTGTTATTTTTATGACCTGGGCATATGAACTTGATTCCTGGGGACGCTACTTTTTCTTGCACCTAAGATAGGGAATGAACGTGGGGGTAGAATTTACAAATAGAAGTGCTGAATACAGCTTATACATTCCTGAGGATAAAGGACAAGAGGGAATGGCTAAGACATATGTTGTAAGTTATGTGACAACTTGATAGCTCACACCAGAGGGCTAACTCATGGGTAGGCACCTGGAAAAGTCCTGAGGAAAAAGGGTATTATTGGACATTCTCAGTTACACATGAGGGTAGGTAATATGACAAGAAGCACAAAGCTCTCCTGAAACTTGCACCAATATACTTTAATCACTCTTTATTCAGTCTTTCCTTTTATCTCCTTCACTAGCCCCAAATTGCAACTGTCCTCAAACTTTCATTTTTTTTCACCTTTCTATTTCTGCTTTTAATAAAGAGATTTCTGTATCTCCTGAGTCTTGAGCACGTGCATAGCAATTAATGAATTTACTTAAAGGAATTAGAACTAAAGGGTCCTCAAAGCAATTTTGCAAACCTCTAAATGTTGTTCAGAAATTATTTTTTGTGGTATCCGAACCATGAGACACCAGATTCAGAATTTTCAGGAAAAAAACTCTGACCAATTACACTACTACTTAGAATCAGTTCCGTTGAAGCATTTAAATCTGCAGAACCAAATTAAAGTAGATATGTAGACTTATCAAGAGAAAATGGTGTGCCTTCAAGAGAATTATGTCTTATAGTTCCTCAAGAAACTAACTTAGCAAAGTACTGTCCCTGGTTTGGTGGCTGCTAAGGTTGAATATATTTGCCCTTCTGCCCTGTATATCCAAACATCTTTCTCTGAGAAAAAAATATTTTCCTCCTCTAAGCCAATATTTATTAAGGCCAATATTTCATTAAGGTTGTAGGCTATCAAAGATTCATATTGGTGAGAGCAACTAATCATACTAGGCTTTCCATTCTTTATGATCGCTAATGCAAAGGGATGAGAAAATTCAGGTTTTGCCAGTGGGATAAGTTACAAATATGACAAGGCCACTCCTCCTTGTGGTCTCTCATGAGAGGAAGTATACTATGCTCTAAAAAGCAAAACAAGGGAAATTTGGACATGAAGTAAAAAGTCACCCTTAGGCTGTATTCATTTGACCTAGAACTTAAAGAAAAAAAATTCAAGCCTGACCTAAAGTTAATCTGGAGAATAAAAATGGCCTCTAATGGGAAATTTCACTATAGGAGAGAGGATACTTTAGTTTTCCTCCATATACAGACATAAGCTTATTAATTATGAGTATAAGGTCTTAAGCATCTCATCACTTCAAATATAGCCAGGGAGAAACTCAAGTTAGGTGATAAGAAATTCAGATACTTTGTGTTACTTGATTCTTCTTGATTAGGATTGCTAACTTCCACATCCTCATGAATTTATACAAATGTAGAGATATCAAAAAGTGATACTTCAAAATCAAATATTCTGAGTTTTGTCATTTTCTGCTCCCAAATGTAAGATCAAATAGATTAAATTTTAAAAGAAGTAAATATTTTTGGTTTGGAGGGTTGTGTTTTATATATATAAATATAGCATATATAAAATAATTAATAATTATATATAATATATATAATCAGTAAAAATGCCAACTTCTGTTGGTAATATTATATACCTTAACTGTTTTCATGGACAGAATGCTTTTATTAGAGAGATTATTTATTTATTTATTTATTTATTTATTTATTTATTTATTTTATGTGTATGAATGTACCATCTACATGTAGGTTTGTGCATCAGTGTTGTTAATGCCACAGAGGTCAGAAGAGGGCAGTGGATTCCCCTGGAACTGGAGTTAAAGACTGTTCTCAGCTGCCATGTGGGTGCTGGGGATCGAACCCAGGTCCTCTGCAAGAGCAGTCTGTGCTCTTAACTGCTAGGCCATCTCTCCAGCCCCTAGAGAGCTGTTTTTATCCTCTACTTGGTCTCTGAGTCAGAAGCCAGCCTGAATACAGGAATATTTGGAGGACAAATATTATATTTATATATATTATATAAATGTATACTATACATATATTTTTTTTCATTCATGGTCTTCCGTAGCCACAGCTGGCCTGGAACTTGCTATATAGACCAAGCTGGCCTCAATCTTATAGAGATCCACCTGCTGTGGCCTCCTGAGTGCTGAGATTAAAGGTTTGTGCCATCACACCCAGTTTACAAATGTGGTTTTTGAAAATTAGTAAATTGAGTGTGCTGTTTGAACTTGACAAGAGAACCTGGCGTTCATGATAGGATTTAGTCCTCCCACTTTAGACCAAAACTTATTTATCTCAAAAATGTCCTCCAAATATCCCTGAGACAGGCTGTCTCCCTGACACAGAGACCAAGTAGAAGATAAAAACAGCTCTAATAAAAGCATTATGCCCATGAAAGCAGCTAAGGGATACAATATTACCAATGGAAGTTGGCATTATTACTTATTTTATGATATAAAGATTTTATGATAAAATCAGCTTAAGTGATCTATATTTTTTTCAATAACTGTATTTGGAGAAGGAGACCTCTGAATAAGGATTTAGGCTCTAGAGGAAGGGAAGCCACTCTTAAGCTTGTTACTCTCGAATAGAATCACAGCAACTACCTCCTTAGTCCAAAGAAAATAAAGACTTACTTATCACTTAGATGTATTGAAATTTAAAATTTCCCTAAATATGGGAGATACACTTAAGCTTTCTATGCCCTAAGATGATAAGGGGCAGGCTAACCCCCTACTTAGTTGTAAAATCATAGAGAATGTGCTTGTCACTTTAGATGTAATAGGAAAAAAATTAAAAGCCTACACAGATGTGGGAACCTATTTAAAAATGGTTTTAATATTAGGTAATGAAAATTAGGCTACAAAAATTTCCCTTTGCTCAGATAGTACTAATTCATATTATTCTACTCAGGGAACCTCCTTAGAAATGTTTTGGTTTCCCCCCTGTTAAATATGACAGGGTCTTACTGTGGCTTATAAAATCTCTTAACCTGTAGAGGATGTAAGCTTGTGGCATCAGCCATGGGTTATTTCTCCAAGGAGAGAGCCAATAGCCAATTAGATTTGAGATATACAGGCACATGGCTGCCTCTGCTGCACAGTATTTCCAGGCAGGTGAGGTGTAGCTGGTGCTGACGGTGGAGTCTTGCTTGACTCAGGGAGACCCGTATTGGCTTTATTGGTTTAGTGGCCTTTGGTAACACTCTCTGGCATTCCAGAGGCCATCTGTACACTTGCATGTGCGGTCTCAATACATCCCTCCCATGTTAACGTCAGGTCTTCGGCAGCAGGGTCTTATTGCCTCTCCTCCTGCAGGTATCCCAACTTAGAGGCAAGGAGCCCTTACCTTTTGTGGGGCCTTGGATTCCCTGGCCAACATCCACCTGGTAGAACAATCCATTGCTGATGTCAGAGCTCCTGTATTAATATATTTTGCCTGAGTGCATAGCCCTAGGACTTTAGTATTATATTTGGTTCTGAACAGAGAGTAATCCCTTCCACAGTTCCCATGTCTATTAGTCAATTAAAAAAAGCAGTTTTACCGGTTTTATAAGAGATTACCTCTACAATAGTTGTCTCCAATTTACAGTTGGGGAACGACCTCATCATCGTCATATTTCTCCTTGTTCTATGGGGGGGGAAGGCAAGAAAGTCTCTCATATCAGAACCTTTGTGGCACCTAGAAGGTAAGTTTCATTAGGACTCATTATAACTAGTTGTTACATGTAGGATCCACAGAGGGGTTCGATGTTTATGGCAATCTGAGGCTTTACTTCCTTTCAATGTTCAGATGGGTCAGCCTTTCCGTTGCCACTTTTTGGTACATCCTACTCAATGCAAACCTGTATCTTTTCTTTCCCAGCCGTTAAGTTGGTGACGTTTTGTCCTGTTGGAACAAACAAATCTTTTCCCATAGTTAGTTTTAAGATTTGAATTGCAAGGGTTTGATGAAAAGGTTTCATGTCTTTCTGTATCCCCCCCTTTTTTTTAGCATATGAGTCTCCAGAAGACAGTTGTATTATACATAACTATAGTTCATGGATTAACATATCCAAACATGTGTCTATGCTAAAGTAACCTACCATAACTATTAGTGCTGCTTAAATACCTATATATCTAATTGCTTGTTCTTCATTAGTAGGATCGAAAGGTTATTCCTGGACAAACTGTCAGCCCATGAAAGGAAACAGCCAGAATTGACCAGACTCCAAGTCAACAGCTCCAGAGAGAGTGGACTGTTTTACCTCTCATCCACCTGTGCCCCTTTTCTAAGCCTAGGGAACAACCTGCGGAAGAGGGGGCGTGGTAGAATGTAAGGGCTGCGATTGGGGTGAATGGTGAAACTACAGCAATGTAGTCTGGACACTCATTTGATCAACTTGATTGAACAAACAACCTGTCACCCCCCACTGGATGGTGGGGCTGTAGGTGTTTGGGCACAACAGCCTGCAGATAGGTTTTGCATGAAGGATGCTTGTACTCATGGATTATCACTTATAGCTAAAAATGAAAAAAAAAACTGAGAGAAAGATGCAGGACAGTTATGGCAGAATGCATGATCTGGGATGGGGTAGGGGTGGGGGGGAGGGAAAGGGAAATAAGCCTGAACTGAATTGGAAAAAATGTATGAAATGCACAAAGCATCAATAAAAACTAAATTAATAAAAAAATGTTTTGGTTTAATATTAGGTAATCCAAATTTGGCTATAAAAAGTTTTATTTGCCCAAATGTCAATGATTCAGATTATACTGGTCAACTTCTTATTATGGTTTATTCTCAGCTACTACAAGAAACTCCTATTTTATTGTTGCAATTCATTTACTGTTCATATTTGTGAAACATTAGTTTGTCATCAGAAACTTATGAGAGGACAAACATTGATGAGTAACTGAAAAGTTCTGCAGAACAGATGCTATTATGTTATTTGTGTTTTATGGCATTAAGATAAGTAAGAGAAAATTTCAGAATGTAAGGATGGAAATATGTTTACTAAAGAAATATTTAAGTATGAAGATTAAGATGGCTGGATATTTCCAGAATGGAAACTGGTAAAAATTTGAGTAAGATGTTTAGACACGTTAAAAAATGAGTCATAGGGGGCTGGAGAGATGGCCTAGCGGTTAAGAGCACCGACTGCTCTTGCAGAGGACCCAGGTTCAATCGCCAGCACCCACATGGTGGCTACGAATTGTCTTTAACTCCAGTTCCAGGGGAATCTGCTGCCCTTTTCTGACCTCCGCAGCATTGCATGACACGGATGCACAAACCTACATGCAGACAGTATATTCATACACATAAAAAATAAATAAAAAATTAAAAAATTTTTAAAAATTAGTCTTAAAATTATATATATGTATATATAATCTTCAACATTCTAAAGTGAAATCTTAAACATGTACAATTTCATTCATTACTTTCTCACAAATATTTTCTTCCATAAATACATATCCTATTCCTAATGCACCAACAGATTTTTTTTTTCAGATGGAGACAATAAATAAAGCAAAGGAACCATTATATGATGCTGGAATATGGTATTCTCTTACAATCCAAGGAGCAAATAAACCTTTATTTAAATCAATGGTTATTAATGTAACCTGATAACTATTACAAGGATTGGCTTTAGAATAAAATATATTAACATATATTTTATTTTTCTCAGTAAAGTTTATTTAGGGGAATTTAGATTTGGCTAAACACTATACAATTCTTTACAGTACTAAAGTATTAATAACTGTCTTTCTGTGTGTTTAGTGACCATACCTGGAATTCACGCTCTTGACTGTCCTTCAATACTGCCATATTATTATTATTGATTTAAAAGATTTTCTTTAAAAAGGCTTGCCATTTCTGTACCTACTTTCAATAACTTGGCATTTATATCTAATTTAAATGAAAAAACTCACTCAAGGCACGACCAATAGCCCACCTTCTGTCAATACTTGGTTAGCAATGCAATATCCCTTCCTTGAAAAAAATTCCATAATATTTATATATTTCATAATGCCTGAGATATTCTTAACCTTCACTAAAGGTCTAAGTCTGATTATTTTGAAGCATTTTCACTCTTCATCAAAATCTTTATTCACAGCTAGCCGATGAAATTTAACTAAACATTTATTTAAGTATTTTGGATATATTGTCATTACCCTTTTTGTTAAGCCTCATAAATAACAATTCCTTTATATATAGGATAAGAGTTACCTATTCGTTTGTTTTTAAGATTCCCATTTCCCTTGCAGCAATAATTGTTAAGCCTCATAAATTATTTGATCATCTTAAATTGGCTCATGTATATGTTAATACATTTTTTTATCAAAATTTTTGAATTTTTTTTTATGTGTATGAATGTACTGTCTGCATGTAGATTTGTGCACCCGTGTCGTGCAATGCTGCGCGGAGGTCAGAAGTGGGCGTCGGATTCCCCTGGAACTGGAGTTCTCCTGGATTGGAGTTACAGACGGTTCTCAGCCGCCATGTGGGTGCTGGGGATCGAACCCAGGTCCTCTGCAAGAGCAGTCGGTGCTCTTAACAGCTAGGCTATCTCTCCAGCCCCATGTTAATACATTTTAAGGCTTTATTTTCACTACTTCTCATACAAATCTTCTACAACTATTTGAGGTTCCGCCCAGTCATTTCCCTGGTGAGCCATGTAGAAAGCAGGTGAGGAAAGCATGTTAAACAGACACATGGTAAAGTATGAATCCAAATACAGAATGGCGCTTTATCCAAATGAACGGATCATTATATAGGCAGTGTAACCTCACCTCCCAGGGTCCAGTCCCAGACCTTTGCATCATTACATCCCAATTCATGGGTGTAGCCAGGGAGATCCCATGACTCTCACTTGTGCCTCTGGGAGGCACTGACTGGACTGCTAGCCCATGCATACCTAAACTCAGATTAGATTTGCCTACAGCTATCTAATGCACTTAACTGCCTTCTCTGTAATGGGGTGGTGGTGGTGGGGCTCCCAAGACGAACAAAACAAATAGTTGTCCTGCTTATATATCTAAAACTTTTATCTTCTTTTGCCAATTTTGGGAAGTTCCTGTCTTTCATGTTGTTCCTTATGTTATCCCAAGAATAAGTTATAATTATATAAGTTTATTTATTATTCAAAAATTAAATGCATAAACAAAAGGGGGAATTGATGATTAACTGATCAGGAACAGATTATAGTTTAAGTCTTTTAAAAACAATTTATAGCTGGGTGTGGTGGCACACGACTTTATTCTTAGCACTCAGGATGCAAAGGCAGATGGATCTCTGTGACTTTAAGGCCAGCCTGGTCTACATAGTAAGTTCTAGGCCAACTGGGGCTAAAGGGAAACCCTGTTTCAAAAATATCACCCCCCCCAAAAAAAAACTTATACTTAAAAAAGTCTTGAACTGTTACTCTCAATTTTCCCCCTAGCATCTGCTGGAAAAGCATCTTAAAAACCCATGGTTTTATATAAACTAAGTTCATTTAAGTGTCAACGAATGGCTATCTCCTGTTCCCATTTATTGGAGCCTAGGCACTGCAGCTGTGCTTTCTCCTACATGCCTCTCTGCATCACAGGGTGACTGGTAAACAACAATCTGGTAAGAGAGAACCTCTCCTGAATATCAGCCATATAAAAAGCCATCTTGTTCATGTGCCTTCTCCTCAGAGTGCTGCCTTGCTTGTGCCAACTGTTCTAGAGACTGAAGATGACTTCATCCTGACACATGCTTCTCTAGTACTGCCTCTTATCATCCAGCCTGATGCCCATTATCACCCTCTTGGGCAAGCTTCATTTATTTAACAAAAGAAGAAACTATGAGAATGACTCTTCTAGGATTGCCTTCTTTCACAAATATGGCCACACTTTGCTTCTTAATTTATAAAACAAAGAAGGGGGAACTGTGGGAATGACTTTTACAATATGGACAGGTTCTGGACTAAGGATTTTTACTTAACCTTGCACCAAATGCTACTTTTATAATGTAAACAAGCTCAGAGCCATGTACCCCTCTTGTATGACCTGGGTGTATGACTGATGATCCCTCAGAGCCCCAAGTTGCTCTCTACACAAGATAATGAATGAATGTTTCCTCATGAAAAACGCTTGACATTGTGCGTATGAGACATTTTAGGTATAGGGTATCAAGGGACAAGATTCTCAGCTGGGTGTGGTGTTTAATCATAGAACTTAGGGGGCAGAGGCAGGTGGATCTCTGTGAGATCGAGGCCAGCCTGATTTACACAGTTCCAGGCCAGCTATGGCTGCAGGGAGACCCTCTCAAAGAAACAAAAATGAAAACAAAACAAAAAGGCACGATTCTCTAATAAGATAAGGATAGATCCAAACTTGTAGTTTGCTGATTGATGATGGAGAAATAGTTTTTAATACAAGCACTGGTGAGGTCTAGCTCTAGAGCCCAGTTCCCTGAGAGATTCTAAGGAACAAACTTTCTGGGTTTGGGTCTGCTCTCGGATAGTCAAACTTAATGCTGAGTCAGTTATTTAGGCTTAAAAATGCCACAGGGAGAGAAAAATGGCCGAGGATACAAGAGAATAGTATGGAAGAAGTGGGGGACAATTTGATCAACACGCATTATAGGCATGAATGAGATTCTCAAACAATAAAAAGGAGAAAGAACAGAGCTACCAAGAACCTATGGCAAGAATGTTTACGTTGTTTACCTTACACTAAGGTAAACAGTCACACAAGACTTCCAACAATAATAATAAACAAATGGAAATCCCTGTAGGTCTGGTGGTGTGCACACCTGTGTGAGAGTTGAGGGACTTCATCAGGAGGATCACAAATTCAGTGTTAGCTTTTGTTACAAACCAGACTCTGAAACAAACAAACAAAAAAGGAGCAGGAGAGGAAACTGAATTTTGGCTTCTGATGCTTAAGTACTTTTATTTTCCTTGAGAAGAGAGTTTTGAATCACAAAAAGTGCACGCCTTTCAAAATGTGCCAAGTTTTACACATGGCGCTTCTTAATTCACTTTGATTATTTATCCAACTAAGAAGCTGTAAAGTAGCCATGAATTTCCTATGTTTGTACAGTTAGGTCAGAGACACTTTAACTGCCCATAGAAGACAAGCTGTAGGAAAGCATATATTTGAATCCTGTTAAACTGTGAAACAAGACACATCTCTTATTGTATCTTATTTAAAGTTTTTGAAGTGTTCGGGTACCTAAATAAGTGAACACCAGAGTTACTGATAAATCTATAAAGAAATTTTAATCATCATGGTCAATTTATTAGGGGAAATATCATGATAATGGAAAGACCTGCCATCTCATTTTTTAAAAATTTATTTATTTATATATTTTTTTTTACCAAATCTAGACCCATGTCCCCCACCCTATCACCCCACCCCACCAGAGCTCATGCATTCTGCCAAACATGCTTTTCATCTCTTTCTCAGTCTTTCTCAATATTCTCCATGTGGAAGTTGACTGTTTTGAGTAGAAGTTCACTGTTTCAGTCAGTTCTTTGATGCAGTCCTTTCTGTTGTTGTTGTTGTTGTTGTTGCTGTTGTTGTTTCCAATATGCATCACTCCCAACTGCTTGGACAAAAGCTCAAGGGGCTGTGCACAAGAAATACTTATAACTAGGCTTTGTGAGCAACCCCATTCCCATTAACTGGCTAGTCTCCCCTAAACTATAGTTTGGAGAGTTTTCCTCAGTTTGTCTTTTTGTGTTCAATCTCTTTGGGGAATTTGGGGCCTCATGATCTTGATGCCCATTTGTCTCCTTAAGTCAAATACGTTTTCAACCATTATTCATTTAAATAAACTTTTGAAAGACAAAAAACGTTCAAAATGTAATTCATAAGCTAGGTCAGGAACTATGTACTTATACGTATGTTTGCATTATGTATTTTGAAGTCGTACACTACTAGACAATTCCAGCTGCCCATTCCAAAAGGAGAAGAACATCAAGCAATAAGATGGACTTTGTTTGCATATATAGGATATTTCTACAAATAGGGTCATGTAATTGTCAAACTGAAAATCCCTTGGTCCAAAGTTTTTGGCTTTTTTTTCTTCCTGTAGAAACAGCATTTAATCTGAGATCTAGCTTCTTACCAAAATTAAATCCATTATACAATATTGTCAATATGGACACAGTGTTGTACACCAGTTCTCAGGAACTTATTCAATGCATAAATAAAACCTTATATCCATTCAACTTTATTCTGTATTTACTTTGTGTCCAGGACATGACAATAATCATTTTAATCTATGAGTGTGACTTTATTTCAGTTAACTAACTTATTTGTTTTGAGTCAGGACCTTTCATCATGCCCAAATGAGTGTGGATATTTTAGATATGTCACATAGTATTTGAGATATTGCACCCATGTCATAAAATGCTGTAGAGGTCAGAATAAGGTGTCAGATGGACACCCTATTGTTATGGACAGTTGTTAGCCTCCATGTAGGTTCTGGGAACAGAACTTCAGTCCTCTGCAAGAGCAGACCTTACTTTAAATGCAGTCTTGGGTTCTATAAAACCCCTGTCAAGTATAGTTAACAGAAAAACCCTCACCTTTATTATCTTCTCTTAGCAATTGTCCATCTACAGGCTCTTCCCTCTCCCTTACTGCTCGTTGGCTATAACGCTCCAGCTGGTTTTGCCTTGCTCGTAATTGAGCCAGAAAAAACCTAGACACCTGTATTAGTTATGTTCCTTGGTGTGAAAAAAAACATGACAACGTGGCCTAACAAAAGGATTTATTTTGGTTCAGAGTTTCAAGGTACAGTCCATCAAGGGGAAATCATGGTGGCCGAAGCTTGAGGTGGTGGTCATAGTGCAACCACAGTCAGGGATAAAAAGTAAAGAATGCTCTGAGAAGTCAGTTGTAATTCTGATTGGTTTCCCCTTATATGTTACTTGTTGTTTTTCTTTTGTGGCTTTCAGAATTTTGTCTTTGTTTTGGGCATCTAGCATTTTAACTATGATATGGCATGGGGAGTTTCTTTTCTGATCTTGTCTGTTTGGAGTTCTATGTACTTCTTGCATTTGTATGGGTTTATCTTTTTTTTAGTTTGGGGAAATTTTTATCTATTATTCTGTTGAAGATCTGACCAATACTATTCTCTTGAGATTCTTCTCCTTCCTCTATTCCTATTATGCAGAGGTTTGATCTTTTCATCGTGTCACACAGTTCCTGGATGTTCCACTTTTGTGTATTTTTAAATTTTTCATAATCTTTATTTGAGTTTTTTAGTTGCTCTATGTTATCTTCCAGGTCTGATATTCTTTGTTCTGCTTCCTCCATTCTATTTCTGAGGCTTTTTCCATTCCTTTCCTCTTGATTGGATAAATATTCTATTTCCTGTTTCATTTCATTCTGTGATTTCTTTAGTATTTCCACTTCCTTTTGGAGCATCTCAATCTCTTCTTGGTGCTCCTTACTTTGCTGGTTGGCTTCCTTTTTCAGTGTTTCCACTTCCTTCTGGAGTTTGTAATTTTCTCCCTTTAGTTCTCTCCTAAGTTTGCCATTGTCTCACCCTAGGTCCTTCTGGAGATTTTCAATTCTCTCTCCTTAGTTCTCTGACTTGTTCTTTATATTCTTTAATTTCTCTGAATAGGTCTGCAATTGTTCCTCTAAGATCTGTTTCTTGGGTCACCTTCAGGGGGATCCCACTGTAGCAATCTCTTACAGGGTTGATAGAGCTTGGTGTGGAATTATTTTGCACCTATCCATGTTGTCCCATTGTCATGTCCCTGGCATGTGGGTTTCCCTTTTTTTTGTCTGTATTCCAATGAGAATCACAAATGTCTATTCACTCTGTTGAAGGCTTGCTTTGCTTGCCTTTTTCAGATGCCTTTCTTTTTTTTTCTCCTTGTTTATGGAATGTTGACTTATCTAGGTTTCAGTATATATCATCAAACATATAAATGGACTGGAAGACAAAAACCACATGATCATCTCAACTGATGTGGAAAAAGCCTTTGACAAAATCCAGCATCCCTTCATACTTAAAGTCCTAGAGGGAATTGGATTGGAGGGATCATTCCTCAATATAATCAAAGCCATATACAGGAAACCCACAGCCAATATCATCCTAAATGGGGAAACAACAGAAGCATTCCCTTTAAAGGTAGGAACTCAGCAAGGCTGCCCCCTGTCATCACTCCTTTTCAATATAGTGTTTGAAACACTTGCTAGGGCAATAAGGAAAGAAAGGAAATTAAAGGAGTTATAAATGGAAAAGAGGAAGTCAAACTATCCCTTTTTGCTGATGATATGATTGTTTACTTAATGGATGGTAAGAATTCCACCAGAAAACTCCTAGAAATGATTAAGATGTTTAGTAAAGTGGCAGGATACAAAATTAACCAAGAAAAATCAGTAGCCTTTCTTTACACCAACAAGAATCAACTGAAGAAGGAATACAAGGAGACCTTCCCATTCACAACAGCCTCAAAAACAATAAAATACCTAGGAACAAACCTAACCAAAAACACCAAAGATCTCTACAAAAAATATTTTAAACCCCTGAAGAAGGAAATTGAAGAAGACATCAGAAGATGGAAAAACCTCCCATGCTCATGGATTGGGAAAATTAATATAGTAAAAATGTCCATTCTACCCAAACTCTTGTACAGATTTAATGAAATCCCAATTAAAATCATCAAGGTTATCTTCAAAGGCTTGGAAAAAAAATACTTATTTCATTTGGAAAAACAAAAGACCCTGAATAGCCAAAGCCACCCTGAGTGAAAAGAGCAATACAGGAAGGATCTCTATACCAGACTTCACAATATACTACAGGCCTATAGTCATAAAAACAGCTTGGTACTGGCACAAAACAGACATGCTGACCACCTATGGAACAAAACTGAAGATCCAAACCTGAGCACATACAATTTCAGCCACCTCATATTCGAAAAGGGGGCCAAAAAGACACAATGGAGGAAAGACAGCATCTTCAGCAAGTGGTGTTGGCAAAACTGGATCACCACTTGTAGAAGAATGAAATTAAACCCCTACATCTTACCCTGTACAAAAGGCAACTCCAGATGGATCAAAGCCCTCAACGTGAAACCCCAAACTCTGAAGGCGATAGAAGAAAAAGGTGGCAGCAGACTACAAGACATAGGCATAGGAAAAGACTTCCTAAATCAGACAGCAGCTGCACAAGAATAAAGGTCAACAATTGACAAATGGGACCTCATTAAACTCAAAAGCTTCTGTACATCAAAAGAAACAATGAAGGAAGTGAAGACAAATCCCACAGAGTGGGAGGAAACCTTCACCACTGATACATCTGACAAAGCATTGATTTCCAGAGTATATAAACTACTCAAAAAACAAAGAGGAAAGAAAACAAATGAATCACTCAAAAGATAGGGCAAAGAGCTGAACAGAGACTTCACAAGTGAGGAATTAGAGATGGCTGAGAAACATCTTAAGAAGTGTTCAAGATCACTAATAATTAGGGAAATGCAAATTAAAACCACTTTAAGATATCATCTCACTCCAATAAGGCTGGCTAGGATCAAGAAAACAAATGATACCAAGTGCTGGAGAGATTTTAAGGAAAGGGGAACACTCATCCATTGCTGCTGGGAATATAAACTTGTATAGCCACTATGGAAAGCAGTGTGGAGATCCCTTGGAAGACTCAAAATGAGCTTACCACCTGGCCCAGTCATACCACTCCTGGGTATATACCTACAAGACTCATCTTACCACAGAGATACATGCACATCTCTATTTATTGCAACTCTGTTCACAGTAGCAAAAAGCTGGAACCAAACAAAATGCCCCTCAACTGACAAGTGGATAGAGAAAATGTGGTACATCTACACAATGGAGTTCTATGCCATAGTAAAGAAAGACATCATGTACTTTGCACGTAAATGGATGGAACTAGATGATATTATGTTAAGTGAAGTAACACAGTCCCAGAAAAACAAACAACAAATAGTATCCCTCTCCTGTGGATGCTAGCACCAATAACCTAGCTGTAAATATTTCTCATGGGGAGTGATGCATATTGGAAAGAACACCAACAATGCCAACAATAGAAAAGTCTGCATCAAAGAATTGACTGAAATGGTGAATCTGGTGGGGTGGGAGGGTTGGGAGGGGGACATGGGTCTATATTCCATTAATGATGTGAGTTTAACAGGTATCCAAATTTGCCCAAACTTTGTCTACATATTATATGGTATTTTAGGACTTAGTAAAAGTAAAAATATCTATATTAAACAACGTTGGTTAAAAGGTTTTAATAAAAACAGTAATACATTTAAGCCAATTAGAAATATAAAGTGTTGTCCACATTTGTTTTACTTATAATTTGTATAAAAACAACTTTGGGGTTAATGTATCCAAAGTTCTCTATAATTTTTGTCTTATACAGTATCATTTTGTAACATTTTCTTTTACCTGTAGGATAATTTAACTAAAGGAAATAAGTTTTCTTCCCAAATTAACAACATACAGATAAACAGCTTGGTTAAATTTAATGAAAATTTACACCTTGTTTCCTGCCTATACGTATGTCTAATACAACTGCCTTTTTGAGATTCATGTGTCAAAAAATAAAAACCTAAAATAAAAAGGGAGGATACAGTTATATATTAAACCTTTTTGTCAAATTTTTCAACTTAAATTTTAGAACTAACTGTGGGAAAAGATTTGCATGTTCCCACAGGTCAAAGCATCACCAACTTAATGGCTGTGAAAGAAAAGATACAGCTTTGCATTGTGCAGGATGTACCAAGAAATACCATCAGACAAGGTGGCCCATCTAAACATTAAAAGGAAGAAAATCCTCAGATTGTTAAAGGCATCAAACATCTCTGTGGATCCTATTTGTAACAACTGTTTATAATGTGCCCTAATGAACTTTACCTTCCAAGTGCTGCAAAGTTTTAATATGAGAGACTTTCTTACCTCCTTTTCATAGAACAAAGAAAAACATGAAGGTAATGAAGTCATCCCCTAACCATAAATTAGAGTCAACTGTTATAGAGGTAATCTCTTATAAAAACGATATTACTGCTTTCTTTAATTGACTGATAGACATAGGAACTGTGAAAGGATAATTCTCTATTCAGAGCCAAATATACTAAAGTCTTTATAAGCTGTGTAATTAAGCAAAATATATTAATACAGGAGAGTTCTGATATCGGCAATGTATTATTCTGCCAAGGAGATGCTGGCTAGGGGATCCAAGCCCCCCAAAAGGTAAAGGATTTTTGCCTGTAAACTGGGATACCTGCAAGAAGAGAGGTGATAAGGCCCTGCTGTTGAAGACCTGGTGTAAGCATGGGAAAGATGTATTCAGACCACACTTGCAAGTGTACAGTTGGTCTCTGGAATGTTACCGAAGGCCACTAAATCAATAAAGCAAATATTGGTCTCCTTGAGTCAAGCAAGACTCCTCCATCAGCATCAGCTACACCTCACCTGACTGGAAATATTGTGCAGCAGTGGCAGCCATATGTCTGTATATCCCAAATCTAATTGGCTAGTAGCTCTCTCCTTGGAGGAATAATTCATGGCTGATGCCACAAGCTTACATCCTCTAGTGGTTAGGAGATGTTATAAGCCACAGTAAGACCTTGTCATCTTTTACAGAAAAGCTATAGTTCATGGATTAGCATACCATCCAAACATCTGTGTCTATACCAAAGTAACCTACCTAATAATTAGTACTGTTTAAATGCCTGTATATCTAATTGCTTGTGTTTCTTTTTTTAATTTTTTTAATTTATTTTTTATGTGTATGAATGTACTGTCTGCATGTAGGTTTGTGCATCTGTGTTGTGCAACACCGCGGAGGTCAGAAGAGGGTCTCCGATTCCCCAGGAACTGGAGTTCTCCTGGAATTGGAGTTACAGAAGGTTCTCAGCCACCATGTGGGTGCTGGGGATTGAACCTGGGTCCTCTGCAAGAGCAGTCGGTGCTCTTAACTGCTAGGCTATCTCTCCAGCCCTTGTGTTTCTTTAGTAGGATTAAAAGGTTATTCCTGGGGCCTGGAGAGATGACTCAGTGGTTAAGATCTTCAACTCCTCTTGTAGAGGATCCAGGTTCGATTCCCAGCACCCACATGGCAGCTGAAAACCATCTTCAGCTCCAGTTCCAGGGGAATCTGACACCCTCTTCTGACCTCCACGGCATTGTATGACATGGGTGCACAGACCTACATGCACAGTACATTCATACACATACAAAAATAATATAAAATTAAAAAAAGAAATTATAGTAATAAAAAAAGGTTATTCATGGATAAACTGCCAACCCATGAAAGGAAACAGCCTGAACTGATCAGAGTCCAAAATGACATCTCCAGAGAAAGTAGATTGTTTTGCTTCTCACCCACTTGTGCCCCTTTTCTAAAGCCTAGGGAACAATCTGCAGAAGAGGGGGCATAATAGAATGTAAGGGCTGCAATTGGGGTTAATTGTGAAACTACAGCAATATAGACTGGACTCTTATTTGATCAACATGCTTGTACATACAAGCCCCTCCAGCTGGACAATGGGGGCCTTGGGCTATATAAGTTTGGGCATAGCTGCTTGCAAATTGGTTTTACATGAAGGATGCTTGTGTTCATTGCATATTACTTATTATTAAAAAAAGAAAAGTTCACATCATAATTTAAAGAAATGTTAAAAACAATGCATGCTGGCATTGGCTGTCTGTCTTGTTTTTCTGTAATCTATGACTCTAGTCTTGGAACAGTGTTCCCTACATTTAGGTATGGTCTTTCCCTCTCCATTGATCTAATCACTCAGAGATATGGCCATCTTAATCTAGATAAACTCTCAGAGACTCACAGACATGCCAGACAACCAATATTAATTATTACAATATCCATTGTGACAGTAACAAATAAAGTCCTCCTTACTGATCTAACATTGTAACACCTATCAGAATAACCAGGCAAGACTACAATTATAAAAAATAATTTTTATTTTCTCAGAGAAATATATTCACATATGTTAAGCTTCCAGAACATGAAAACGTTGTTGCCTATTTAAAATTTTTTTTTATTAATTTTATTTATTTCTGTATGTGTATGAATGTACTGTCTGCATGCAAGTCTGTGCACCCGTGTCGTGCAATGCCGCGGAGTTCAGAAGAGGGTCTCGGATTCCCCTGGAACTGGAGTTCTCCTGGAATTGGAGCTTCAGACGGTTCTTAGCCGACATGTGGGTGCTGGGGATCGAACCCCGGTCCTCTGTAAGAGCGGTCGGTGCTAGCTCTTAACCACTAGGCCATCTCTCCAGCCCTGTTGTTGCCTATTTTAAACTCACATACCCCCTGCATTTAACATGATGAATTACATAAAAGTTAATTTACTGAATCTATGTTTGACAGGTGAGTAATTAATTTTACTTGCTCTTATAGTTCATGTTATAGCTAAAACTACATTTTCTTTTATAACCAGTATAGGTTTGTTACCAATAGTCTTAGTTAATTTTTTTTTTTTTCTTAAAATGCTAAATCCATTTGATCTGCTCTGTTACTCAAACTAAAGGCTATTCCTAGACCAGAAACAATTGCTGGAATAAACAGTAAGGAAGTAGTAATCCCCTTTATTTCTGCTCCCAAATGTTTCAAACCAGTATAGGAACATCACATATTACCCAGGACACAGCAAAAGCATTTTTCTTTTTGTAGTCTTGTTTATTAGATGTGATTATTTACCAGCAGCAAAAAGAATCCACATCTGCTTTCATTTTCACAAACTGAACAAAAAAGTCAATTCACAATTTTCAAAATTACTTTTTAATCCTACATGTAATAACAGCTAAAAAAGAGTTATTTACCTCTCTTGCTGATTTCTGTAGGGAATACTATGAAAAATTGTGATCTAGTGCCTGCCCAGAAGAAACTTATAATCTAAATGCAGACAGACAGTAAATAAAAATGAAAGATACTTATGGGCAAGCTCAATTTACACTCTCCTATTTTTATAGGCTCCAGGGAGAGTAGAAAATTTCATTGCATATTGGACTCATAACTTTTGATGAAAAAAATCAATGGCTTTTTATGTATTGCCAACTTAATGGATTCTACGATAGGAACACCCAAAAAATGATTTTAAGAGCCAAATAACAAGAAAATCAGAGCTGAGGGGAGATTTTTGGTATGAGATTTCCAAAAGGAAATGAAAAGAGACAGACGCAAACACCTCACAGGGGTACACTTCAGAGAATCAGGGACTGCACAGGGATGGGTCCCCTGGTGAGCTCTTTGTAGAGTTTGAGCTAGC
This sequence comes from Rhizomys pruinosus, assembly GCA_009823505.1. Taxonomy (NCBI): domain Eukaryota; kingdom Metazoa; phylum Chordata; class Mammalia; order Rodentia; family Spalacidae; genus Rhizomys; species Rhizomys pruinosus. The sequence continues at coordinate 1,023,618 of VZQC01003927.1, read as the reverse complement.
TCAGCATCAACTCTTGTTTCATATCCAATCAAGAATTTGATTGTTCTCTTAATACAGTTATTTTCCATTTCTTCTTTTCCTTTCCCTTGTGCTTACTTTACCAGGAGGCCTAAAACCTGGCAGTGGTTCTTAATTTATCAGAAACGCAAATTCTTGGAAACAAAGTAAAAAGAACTGAGGTAAAATTTAGAGGAAAATTTGAAGATTTAAATTCTTAAAAACTGAAATGTGTAGTCGTAAAACCATTTTTGCCAAGGACGCACAGAGAGTAATTTCTGAATAAAAGCAAGGACATTCTTTTAATCTTCTAGTCTTAAAAGAGCATTTAAGTGATAAGAAGTCTAGTAATTAGAACATAAATTACATTGCAGGTAAGCAAAGCCATGAGTATTTACTTTCTACAATGCTGCATAGTTACTTTGATAGGTGTTCCATCTAAGGAAATTGAGTGAAGATTATCCATAAACCTCTTAGTTCCATTGGCTCCCTTCAGACTTGTAGTTCCTGCTTGTCTCCCAGTTTAGTACAAAGGCCAGGACTTCCTAACCTCTTACCATGACCAATTTAGTTGATCTTGTTCTGATAAGAGCTGCTGGAGAACTTCAGGGGAGCTGGCCGATTCAATTCTGTGCAATTAGCTCCTTCTTGCTGTTCCACGATCTCTTTATTTATCATTAACAAACTTCCTAGAGCAGTTTCTTCAGCAGTTGTTCTAATTCTTTTTCAATTTCCTGTAGTCTCCGGCCACACTATTGTCTTTTATTCAATCTAAGGAAAGCCTTTTTCTTCTTACTTGAAACATTCACTCCTATATCCTCTTCTCTTCATCTAAACAAAACAAAACAACATCCTAAAACTCTGTAACCATTGATGATTTTAATAAAGAGGACTATATATGTCTACACATATACACATGCACATATATGTATATATATGTATATATTCAAATTAGGATCATTCAAGAAGGAGGGAATTAATAAATCAATTCGTTACAAAGGTAAGAGCTGGTTAGTCATCTGGATTAGCAACCTCTGTGCCCAAACTTACAAATGAGTAGAGTAGCTTCTGAGTTTTGAAAGGAGAACTCTTTTAGAGCAAAGACCTTCATTCGATAGATGCCATCAGGCCATTATAACTTTAAGTGAGCAGAGCTTGATTCTGATCTCCTTTCTGTTCCCTCTAGTGCCTACTGAGATCAGTCAATTAGCAGGCCAGCAAAGACAACAGGATGGAGTATAGGTTTAAAGAGACAGTTGAAAGACACTGAGCATAGACATCCATGGATGTTTGTGTTGTGTGTGATGTAAAATATATTATTTTATATTTCATAAGCACTAAATAAGTAGTCCCATTCGCAACTTCTACAGAAATTCAGAATGAAGAAATTGAATCCAAATCTTAGTGCAGAAAAAAAAAAGAACTGGCTTTAGCAGTCTCAGTAAGTTAGGCTTCACCAATATGTCAATTAAAGATATGAAGGGCAAAAAGCAGAGAAAGGCGATTCAACCAATGCATGCAAACAGGGACAAATAACAAGGTCCAGTGACCCTCATGTTCATCTTCAGGGTATGGATGTAACCTTCTAAATAGAGGAAGAACTGTGGTCCCGGACAAGTATGAATAATTAATCAGTCTTGGTGGAGGCAAGTTCCAATCTATCATTGTTTTAGCTCAGGTTGTCCAAGGTGGTCCTTGTTAAATTGTTGTGATGGTTAATATTGATTGTCACCTTGAAAGAATCACCTTGGAGGCCAGCCCCTGGGTATCCCTTTGTGGTACTGACATGGAACTATCAGGGTGTGTTTGAGAGGGATAAAGCCTTTTTCACTTCTCTTTTGCTTAGCTTGAGAGGCTAGGGCCTGGAAACTCAACAGCCGCCAAAGCCGCCTCAAGCCAGAGGCTATCAGATTCTTGAGAATTTGAAGAATGAAACTCACAGACCACAGAAAGTAAGTTTTAGAAAGAAATATTTTATCATGGAGAGCTTTGGAGAGTGAAAGACGGCAGAAGTGCTATATAGCAGGCGTTTCCCAGGAGTGGGACACCATTGAGCCTTCTTACCCAGATGTCAATAAAGCTTCAGTGGAGGGAGGAGGCTAAGGGGAGATGAGGTGGTCAGCGCAGTTCCAATTCCAGCTGTCCAGATCTCTGGAGATTCCAGTCACATCTTCAGTATGACTTCCTTTTAAGGAAAAAGAGATAAGGACAAAAAAAAATCAGACCTCCTTCCCTGTGTCCCCAGACTCTGGTTGTGGTAGAACTTAGACTTCTTTGACTTAGATAGTTCTGGATCTCTGGCCTCAGGCAAGGACAAGTGTGTTGGCAGCCCCAAGGACATTTCCAGCTTTTAGCCAGAAGAGAAACCAGTTTTTTTTTTTTTTTTAATCTTTTTTTACCCTAAACTGCCTAAGCAGTTTCAAACCCCAGCTCTCAGTACTATTTGACTTACTGGCCTCTGGTATCCCTTGTGTGTAATAATTTAAATTAGATTAATTTTGATGGGAAGACCCTCTTTAATTGTTGGTGGCATCATCTCATGAACTGAGGTCCTGGACCTCATAAAGGAGAAAGTTAGCTGAGCCCTAGCATTCACCTTTGTCTCCTGACTGCAGATGGAATGTGACCTGCTGATTCAAACTTCTCCCTCCCTGACTTCTCCACCACAATGGACTACACCCTTAAACTGTGGGACAAAATAAGCCCCTTCTTCCTACTGTATTTTCTCACATCAATTAAAAATTAATTAATACAGCTGTTAACTATGTTGTCGATCTCATTTATCACCTGGAGGGGCCAATCTGGTTCCCAGAAGACCTTCTCCAACATAATTGTTTTCCTCTTGTGACTTGGTTTGTCCTGTGTGGCTTAATGGCTGGGCCTATTTTTCCTGAAATCCAAGATGAATGCAGACTTACCTCTATGTCTTCAGCCTTGAAGGGTAATGAGACAGGTTAGGTGGGCAAACATTCCTTAATCATTAACCTGCCAATATAGGATCAAGCAGGAGTTTGATTCCCCAAGTAGAAGAAACATGCAAAATGAAGGTAGAGATATCATGTTTAATGCTGCTCTTAGTGCTCCCCAGCCAAAGCAGTTTCCAAATGCCTGCTATGTATGCCTTTAAACCATATATGTAAGTGCATAAACAAACAGGGATAAAAATAGAATTTATGTCTTTAAAAAAGTGTGGTCACATAGCTACATAGAAAGCCTTGGCAGCAGAAAGAGATGAGAGATGACTCCTAGATGGAAAAATCAGAAACTTTTCACATGACGAGACTTACAGCAGTGAAGAGAATGGACAGGTATGGCTACAGCGACAGCAGGGAAAGAATTCTAGTCAGAGAGAACAGCATGGACCCAGAGAATGGCGTGGAAAGATAAGAAGCACATGCAGAAATTTAAGATGGGCTGAAATTCGGGGAGTTCGGCAGGCTACAGAAACATATTCAAAATGGTCATGGTAGTGAAAGCTAATGTTCCTATATTTCCTCTGTGCCAGAAGCATAAGCAATTAATAGGCATTAGCATGCTCTGTGGGTGATAACTGATCTTGTTTGTCAACTTGACACACTTGGTGTCTGAGTTACTTTTTTGTCGCTGTGATAAAACACCAAGGGAACTTTTAAAAGGGAGGGTTTATCTGAGCTTACAGTTTCAGAGGCGTTAGAGTCCATCATGGTGGGGACGCACAGTGGCAGGATGTGGCCAGAGCAGGAACAGTAATCAGAGGCTCAGATCTTCAAGCAGGCACAGGAAGCTGAGCAAGGCTTTAAGAACTCTCTAAGCCTGGCTCCCCACCCCCACCTCACCTTCCTCCAGCATGGCCACACCTTTTAAAACCTCCTCAAACAGAGCCACCAATTGGGGACAAAGTGCTCCAATACTTGGAGCCTAAGGGGGGCAGTCTCATTCAAACACCAGGGAAGAGAATGACTCTATTAGGGGAGTGACTCTATCAGATTGGTTTATGAGCATGTCTGTGAGGGATTGTCTTGATTGCTAATTGATGGAGGCAGGCCCAGCCCACTGTGGGTGGTGTCATCCCTAGGTAGGTAGGACTGGGATGTATAGAAAGTGTAGCTAAGTATGAGCCAGGAGCAAGCCGCTACTAAGTAGTATACCCCTATGATCTCTGTTTCAGTTCCTGCCTCTAGCTCCAGCCTTGGCTTCCCTAGATGATGGTCTGTAACCTGTAGGCCAAATAAACCTTTTCACCCTAGGTTATCTTTGGCCACACTATTTGTCACAACAACAGAAAGCAAACTAGAAGATTATGCAACTCATGTGTGAAGCATGAATACCATTAGCTCCATATACAGGTGAAGAACCTGACTCTGGATGAGATGCCAAATAATTTCATCAGCCTCTAATGCAAAAGGTGATACAATGGCATAAGAATGTACGTTGACAGCAAATACAGGGGTAACCTGTACTAGATGTATAGTAATGCCAGTGGGTGTGATAGCTACTTTTATGTGTCAACCTAATTTGAGAAACTTTAGTCTGCATGTCTGTGGTAATTGTTTAAAAGATTAGAGTTTGACTGAGTGAAAATCACCCTCACCAACTTGGTTGGACATCATCCAGTCCATTGAGTGGCTTAATAGAACAGAAGGAAAAGGGGAAGTAACTTTTCAACTCTTTTCCTACCCTTGGACATCAGTGGTCCTAGTTCTTGAGTCTTCAGATTCAGAATACTTCTCAAAACTTTGGATTGACACTCAAAGCCTCCAGACTTAGACTAAACCATAACATCAGTTTTCCTGATTGGGGATCATAGGACTTATCAGCCATAACCACATAAAATTTTTAATTTTTTATATTCTTTTTTATAATTTTTTATTGATTTTTGTGTATTTCATACATTTCTCAATCCAATTTAGACTCATTCCCCTTATCATAATTATTCAGTCTTCATCTGTACTGCTCTGAGAATCTCAGGGCTGATTTTATATTGCCTCTATTTCCCCTATATGTATTATTGGTTCAAATTTTTCTGGAAAACTCTAATGTACTGAGTATAAGCCAGTTGAATTATCTTGACTTTTGATCTATAATGAAATTGATTCAACAGTGATGTATGAAAATGAGGGGAGAGAACTCTGGTCAGAGTTCTGCAAGGCAGATGATAAAGGCATTAAAGACAATCAGGATGGTGGGAATAGATAAAGAGGGAATATGGGAAATGCCGATATTTTCAGATTGATGTAACTTGGTAATTGATAAGATGGTAAGGGTCTAATAATACAGAATGGAGGAGGGAAGGCATTATCAAATAAGCTATGTTGTGTCCCTCTGTCCCCTAGTCATCGTAACCGTCCTCTCTGAGTGCATATGACAGTGGCCTTCCTGTTCTTACATGGCAAACTAGGGTAGCTAGTTAGGGAAGAAATTAGGGAATAATTTTCACCTTTTGTATATATTTTAGATTAAAAATTCTTTTAAAGCAAGCTTTGTAATACTTTTGTAATTAAAGTTTAAAAGGAGTGACAGGGTTTAAGAGACATTGTCCCCAAACATACACTGTGGCATGCTGAGCATTTTCTTTTATACATTTTTACTATCATTTTTGAGGATTTCGTACATCAGTACTATATTTACACCACTTCCAGCTTTTCCTCCCTCCATCCAACTCTTCCCTTATAATGCTAATTGCACATGTACGCGTTTGGGGCTGAGCACTTGGGATTGGATCGCCTATCAGAGAACTTACCCTGTAGAGAATTGGTGCTGTCTTCCTCAGCAGCCACTGATGGCCTGTAGCTCTTCATCTAGAGGTGAGACTTTGTGATGTTTCTTCTGTCCACATTGTCAGGTCCACTGTCACTTTCATATTGAATATTTTATTTTATTATTTTAAATTTTTTATCTTTGAGAATCTCATACGTGGGTATTATATTTGAGTTATTTTCTTCCCTCCCCAATCCCCTACTACTCTTCCCATATTCCCCCACCATTCCCTCTCAATTTCTTAACCTCTTCTTTGATTATTGTTACATATACATACATTTATAAGTACACCATATATATATATATGTATATATATATGGTGTAGAATTCTAAGACCATATATATATATGGTCTTAGAATTAGATACTTACCATGGAACTAGTCTCTATAGGAAACTGTTTCCTCAGAATCCATTGATTGCCTGTAGCTCTTCATCTAGAGGTGAGACTTTGTGATGTTTCTTCTGTCCATATTGTCAGGTCCACTGTCACTTTCATATTGAATATTTTATTTTATTATTTTAAATTTTTTATCTTTGACAATCTCATATATGGGTATTGATTGCCTGTAGCTCTTCATCTTGAGGTAGGACCCTATGAAGTTTCCCCCATCCTCCTTGGCATGCCAACTAGTTTTGTCATTATGGTCATTGGGAGGGAATTTATGTACTGTGAAAATAGCCAAGTACACATGGCTGGAGAGGGCATAGACCCTGGAGAAGACTCTACTTCTGTCACTTCCTTAGACCAACATAACTTCTTACTATAGTCTAAATACATTAACCTTGTTATCGTTATATTATAGACAAGTGTACCTCTCATCCCTCATCAAAGGAGTTTCTTTTTGCAACAGAATGAGACTACTACAAAGTTCCTTAACGGGTCAAATGCAGAGAATGAATGACTGTGTGGTGCCAACCCTAAGCGGCACATCTATAAAGCAACCTCTACACCTAAGACTCAAAGAACATCAGAAGAGGGGCAGAAAGAGTATGGGATCCAGAGAGACAAGAATCTGGTGCTAGCTAATGCGTTTTAGACAAGACCGGGAAGCTATACAATGAAATCTTCACAGAGTGTTAGTCACATTGGCAATTTTAAAGGAAGAGAATTTGAGAAACAGCATGTGCCATAAACATTCCCTGATGTGACTCTGCTGTAAGGTATGTGACCCTGTGTGAGGGGCTCTCCATATGCAGATCTAAGGAGCTTCCTTCTCCCAAAGATGGAGGGATGCTTAGAAGATTTTGTAAGAACAGGGTTTACTAAGTTTCTTCTAGTTCGCTACTTAGCTCGTGTGTCTTTTTGTCTTACATTTTTGAAGGCTCTGTATCCTCCATCATATCTATCATATAATATATATATATATATATATATTTAATCATTAAAGTGTGATGCTCATGTTACATAAAACTTGCATTAAATGAAGTAACATGCTTTTCTTTTTTTTCTTAAAGGTGCACATCACCACACATGGCCTAAAGGCGGCTTTTAGCTGCCATGTGGGTGCTGGGAATCGAACCCGGGTCCTCTGGAAGAGCCTTTTCTTTTGCTGATTTATCTTTGATTATAAAGACCTAGCTGATTATCCAAAAGGACAGAGGTTGTTTTTTTTTTTTTTTTTTTTTTTTTTTTTTTCCCAAACCACTGACTGGCATTTTGGGAATTAACCCCTTCAGTTTCTGGGCCTGAGGCATTTTGTTACCTATGCTTACTTCTCAACATATCTTAGATCGCTTATTCTCTACTTAGATGATTCCTTGTGATGGACTGCCTCTCCTCCCCTCTTCACCTTAGCTGTCAGGGCTGAGTGCTGATTACAGTTTTTCCTATTGAGATATAGCCATACAATTTTTACAACTTCAAGCATACATTACAGTTAGTTATGGGAGAAGGAAATTTTGGTAACTCATATTTCTAATTTGATCAACTTGAACTTCAATATTTTCCAAGGCTCTCTGCTTCTCCTACATAACCTTGGGGATCATACTTAGAATATCATGCATGCTAGGTAAACATCCTATATCCCCAGCCTGTTCTTCTTTGTGTATGTTCTTCCTTCTGCTTGGAAGATAGTACTCTACTATCTCTATTGGAACTACTAAAAATCTATTTTCTATTGTGCAGGAATTTTTTTTCTGATTGTCCTAATAATTCACAGTTTTTAACCACTTTTTGCTGGGGAGTCTTTTTGAGACAGGATTTTCTTGTAGTCCCAGCTGGCCTAGAAATTGCTATCTAGACCAGGTTGGCCTTGATCTCACAGAGACCCCCTGCTTCTGTTTGCTGAGTTCTGGGATTAAAGGTGTGTACCAGCATGGCCTATGTTTACCACTTTTTAAAGACATTGTATTATATATTTCAAGAATCACCCATAACCTCCTAAATCTATTTGTTATGATTCTTGGTTTATGAGGGGAGATCTGTCAACATTTGCTAACAAAATTGATAACAAAAATATTTTTGTTATCCTGTGGAAATGCAAAGAGTTAATATCTAGATCCTTAAATAGTCCATATCTGTCATCAGTATTTAAAACAAAGCTTCTATAATCCTTATTTTCTAATCTATGTCTGCTTTTATTATGTCGCTGCTGTCTGGAAGCATTGTGCAGCTCACTGCCAATATTTATGATTGAAAAGGAGGAATACCACCATAGAAAAGCTTTAGGAAATTGCTTTTAAGTTTTCTATACTTGACTTTACCAAGAAAGCAAATTTTTATTTCTTAAGAATTAAGGCTTATAGTAAATACATAGAATTTAGAAAGTGTCATAGCTCTGCACAAACTCCTTCAAAACCCCCGAAAAGAAGGAATTGACACGTTTAGAAGAAAAATAACAATATTTTATTATGTTTACTTTATGTGTATGCGTGTATTGCCTGAATGTATGGAAGTACACCTGTGCAATGCCCACGGAGGTCAGAAGAAGGCATCAGATCTCCTCAAAATGGAGTTATGGATGGTTGTTAGTTGCCATGTTCATGCTGGGAACTGAACCTGAGTCCTCTTTAAAAGCAGCCAGTGCTCTTAACTACTGAGATGTCTTTCCATCCCTCAGAATAAAAATATTTTTATCTTCAAATATGCGCATGGAATTATGGACATATTTGGTGGTGCTGAAGTGGTGAAATGTGTGAATATTCTAAATCACTGTTGTTTCCAAATTATGAGCATCAAAATTATCTGGGAAAAGTGCTTCTGAAAAATTTTGCACCACATATGATACCTCTGGGGATTATTATCTGATTCTTTTGGGCAGAGAAAATTTGTCTGATGTAATTATTTATTTATGGACAAATTTCTCAACTCAGATCACAAGTCCTTGAACCCAGCATCTTTTCTTTACATTGCAGGTACCTAACAGTGTTTAGAACCTTGAAAGTGTTAAATAGATACTGACTGAATCAAAGAGCAGAGACCACTTAGAACTGGCCTTGTTAAGTCCTTTCATCTCTTCCAGATTGAACTCACCTAGTTATTCTTGGATATTTCCTGTGTTAATTTTGTCTTAATTTCTTTATTCCATAAGTAATACCTGTGTGCCATGGAATGCTCATATTACAGTAAGTTGTCCATGAAATCTAAATTAATTACAAGTCTGCAATTTCTACAGTAATCTCAATGGGGATGCAGACTTATTTATACATCTCCAAATTCTACCATGATGACTGGCAATTAGTATGTTTCAGTTAATTGGTGATAAAACAGTGACATTATTTTTGATTTTATATATTTATCACTAACAAAATTTTTCAGATAATTTTCTTATATTATAAATAACTATTTCCATATTATAAATAGTTGTTCATTTATCTATCCTTTCATCTGCCTTGAGTGGCTCAGATTCAGACAGGAATCTCAGGAGCTACTAGATACCCAAAGGTCACATGAAGATTCAAGAATGGAGGCAAGGTCTTAGAGCAGGTTAGGCCAGAAGATAATATTTTTTTCATCGCTGAGCTATCTTACTTTACACAACTGAAAATAATTTACAAGCATCTCAAAGCTGGCAGTTATTATGCAAATTTGTATGAAGAATAACAATTGAATTATAAGTGCAAGGACAGTGTAAGTCAATGATGGATTTAATGCTTATGGCAGTCCTGTGACATATAGAGGGCTAGTCACTGGTAGGTATTTGTGGTGGTTTGAATGAGTGTCCCCCATAGGCTTTAAATATTCAGACATTTGTCTCCAGTTGGTGGCACTGTTCTTGGAGGTCTTAGAAGGTGTGGCCATGCTAGAGGAAGTACGTTATTGGGGGCAGGCTTAGTGAGTTTAACAAGCCTTGTGGTCTCCAGTCGCTCTTTCTTGACTTCCGGTGCTCATTGGAGATGTGAACCTTCACTTGCTGCTCCAGCCCCAGCCACCATACCTCCCACCACGATGGACTCTGATTCCCTGGAACCATCAATAGTAAGCTCAAATAAACTCTTCCTTTGATAAGTTACTTGGTCATGGTGTTTTATCACAGCAACAGAAAAGTGACTAATGCAGTTATTTGGTACCAGAGAGTGGGCTGTTGGCTGTGAAGAACCTGACCATGTGGATGTTTGGAGAAATGTGGAAGACTTTGGAACTTTGGGCTAGAAAAGCTGTTGACTACTGTAAGCAGAGCTTAACAGGCCATTCTAGTAGAAGCCTGGAAGAAAGCATTGCTGCGGGGCTGGAGAGATGGCCTAGCGGTTAAGAGAGCCGACCTCTCTTGCAGAGGACCCGGGTTCGATCCCCAGCACCCATATGGTGGCTGAGAACCATCTGAAACTCCAATTCCAGGAGAACTCCAGCTCCAGGGGAATCCAACACTCTCTTCTGACCTCCGCGGCATTGCACGACACGGGTGCACAAACTTGCATGCAGACAGTACATTCATATACATACAGAAATAAATAAAATTAATAAAAAAAATTTAAAAAAAAGAAAGCATTGCTGCAAAAAATGTAGTTCCAGAGGAAAATAAAGACTTAGGCAGCAACTGGGATATTTTGATAAAGAGTCTGGCAGCAGTTTGCCCACAGCCCAAATGCTTGCCTGATGCTAAGTTGAAAAGCAATGGACTAATGTCTTTGGTGAAGGATATTTCAAGACAGCCTAATGTAGAAATGGTGGCGTGGCTATTAATGGTGAATATTGTACAGTTCTACAGTGAAGAAGAGCAGATGGAGCAGAAAGAAATACAGAATGTACAATTTGGATCTGAAAACTGCACTAGGAAGATTAAAGGTGGTGCCAAGGCATGTGAAGGAGAGTTTCCTTTTGATAAGGAGATTAAAGTGATTAAGGAGAGGCCTAGCTATTTACAAGTAAACAATGGAAAAAGTGAGATTAAAGTGATTAAGGAAGGGCCTCGAGATTTACAAGTAAACAACAGAAATAGTACCTTCAGGGCAAGACCACACCCAGCTAATCCTCAAACTTTTGAAAGGAAAATACTGAAAGGGTTTTCTGCTCCCAGGGCAGAGAAAAGTTGCAAATGTGGTTGAAATAGGCCAGGGTCCATCCCAAACTTGCAGCCAAACTCGGCAGTTTCATTCACGTGGTGCTGGCTTTAGATGCATGAAGTGTGCAAGAGTGAAGGGGTCATCAGTTCTTCCTCCACGGTTTCAGAGAGCTGCCAAGGTCAGGCAGAGTGCAGCAGGGGTGTCCCTGCATAAAGAAGGCCCTGATAGGCCATTGCATGAAGCTCTGAATGTGAAGTCTGGTTGGCAGTGGAGACCCCAAGAAGACATTTGAGATGCCAGACCTGTGAGATATTTGCCAAGCAGAGCTGCATACAGGGAGTGGTACCAGCCTAAGAAAGAGATGTATGTTGCAAGCAAAGCTGGAAGAGTTGAGCCATCTAAGCCCTTTGGAAGTCAAGTCCCAGAAGTCGCACATGGAGCTACTGGACTTGATGTTTGCCCTGCTGGTTTTCAGTCTTGTTTTGGTCCAGTATTTCCTCACTATGCCTCTATTCCTCCCTTTTGGAATGGGAATGTGTATTCGGTTCCACTGTACATTGGTAGTATGCAATTTGTCTTTTGATTTCACAGGAGCTTACAGTTTAGAAGATTGGCCTGAGTCTCAGAAGAGACTTTGGACTGTAGACTTTTGAATGGCATTGAAACTGGTAAAGATTATGGGGACTTTTAAATGCATTTTGCATTTTATATGGTCAGGAGCCTATGGGGGCCAGGGAGTGGAATGTGGTGGTTTGAATGAGTGTCCCCCATAGGCTTTAAGTATTCAGACATTTGTCTCCAGTTTGTGGCACTGTTCTTGGAGGTCTTAGAAGGTGTGGCCATTCTAGAGGAAGTACATTATTGGGGGCAGGCTTAGTGAGTTTAACAAGTCTTGTGGTCTCCAGTCGCTCTCTCGACTTCCGGTGCTCATTGGAGATGTGAACCTTCGCTTGCTGCTCCAGCCCCAGCCACCATACCTCTCACCACGATGGACTCTGATTCCCTGGAACCATCAATAGTAAGCTCAAATAAACTCTTCCTTTGATAAGTTACTTGGTCATGGTGTTTTATCACAGCAACAGAAAAGTGACTAATACAGTATTGGTGAAGACCTGGCTAGAGCAACAAATTAGAAGATTGCTCCTGAGGAGTCTCCCCCTTTTCTTTAATAATGAGGTCACCCGGTGTTAAACCCATAATGCCCTGATTGACAATTGATAACAACCAAAAACTCTACTTTTATTTCTGAGTGGGATTATTATCCAAGTTCATATATATTTTAGTGACTGCCATAGTTTAAGGACTAATATCTTGTCTTAATAAAATAGTACTTGCTTCCATGTCTTGACATTTAGTTGTTTTATGAAGTGAAAACATTTTGAATCTTATCTGAATTTTCCTAATTGAAGCAGAAACTCCTGAAAAGTCAGTTGCCTTCTCCAAGGGTGTTTCTTGTAAATTTCTAGAGATAATAGATGACCTGTTTCACTAGCATAATACAACAGAACCTTCTATTCTGTCTGCCTGGAGGTCAAACCAGCTCATTTTCATTCTTCTGACCCTAACCAACTTTAGTCCTGGGTTTCAAATACATGAGCTCATGGGGGACATTTTTCACTAAAACCATAACAGGGGCTATTGTTTGAGATGGTGTCATAGACTGACAAGTTTTGAGGATGCTAATCAAACTGGATGAGGTTTCTTACCATCTTGATTCTGTGTCTTGTATGTTTAACATGGGTTCACAGAGCATCTTCTGTTTCTCAACTTGCTGGGAGTGTATACTGTTGGGCTCATCATTCACAATGGCCAATCATCATGTTAAACACAGATGTGTAGTTAGCCAGCGTGCTGGTTTATCTTCTCTGTCCACTTGATAGAATAAGAAATGCCTTGGGTACTAGTGAGGTACAACTTTCCCAAAGAGTATTAGCTGAAGCAAAAAGACCTGCCCCAAATGTGGATGCCATGATCCTCCTGGCTGGGAAACTGGACCAAATCAAGAAAGGAAAAGAGGAAGCCAAATGAGCACCAGAACTCAGCCTCCTGATCCTGATTCACCTACATGTAAGCGAGTAGCCTAACACTCTGGTCCCCATCACTCCTCACCATAGTTGACTGGACCCTGGGTCAAAATAAACCTTTCCCCCTTTAAATTGTTTCATGGCAGGTATTTGATCACAGAAACTCATTTAAGTAATATACCCAGGCAGAAATATAGGTATCCTGTGTCTTTTGTTGACAGCTGCCTACATGCAGAGTGTTCCTGTAAATTTAAATCTTACAGAGTCTCAGCGGCCATGGACCTTGCTTCTTTCCCTTGCCTTTTCTTACTGCTTTGTACAACATGGATCCTTGTTTTCTTTCTCCTCAGTTGTCACTGAGAGTGACAACTGAGATTGGATAATGGGGATACATATGCTTCTCCCATTTAGAAGATATTTCTTGTATCCATCTTGGGTCCGTGGGGCAGTCACCCGTATTGCTTTTAACTGTGTCTGGAAGGTGTATACTATTGTAAACTGGCTGGAATCTAGGCCTCTTTGTTTGGAAGGTGCCTCTTACATTAGAAGTTTTATTCCTGGCCTCTTGTTTTGAGCCTCTGTGCTTTTACTACTGGATTCTGCTCTGTCTTGGGAACTTCTGAGTAGGCTGAAAGCTGTCCCCAGCCTTTCTCAGTGTCTGGGTGACTGTAGGCTCTCTCAATGGCACAGTGAGTGAAGTTTCATTCCTTTTTTTCTAGCATGACTTTACTAAGGATAACTTAGAGCTTCAGTTTAAGGTCTCATGAATTGGCCCCCTTTAAATTTCCCCCCACTTCAGGTTCTCGCTGCCTGCAGTCACTGAAACTTAGGGCCTCTGACTCTTCCCTAAAGCTTGGGTGGTTGGGGCAGGAGCTTCTCAAGTGACTCGGAGACCTCAAAAGAAACCACCTGGAACTAAAGATGCTGACTGAAATGCCCCGGACATTTCACCCACTCACAAGGGCTTTGGCAACATCAAAGGACTCCTACACACTTCTCAGACCCTTCAGCAAAATTCAGTTCACAGTCCCCATAATATTATGTACAAGGATAAACAAAAAAGTTTAAAGTCTGTCTCACAAATCTTTTGAGTAAGTGACAACTTGTTTCACCTGTCAGAAATATAATTTGGATAAAAATATACAGAGAGACAAAGAACGCACTGATACACACATTTTATATTCTTTTATTTATGTTTGATGTAATGCCAACATTTTAGAATGAAAGCCATAAAGGTTCAAATTAAGTTAGTCCATTTTTCTGTACCCATATTATACATAAGTGTTTTTTCCCCCTGTCCTCTGAATGGTATTATCAAATCAACAAAGAAGCTCTACTCTAATTGGCTTAGATAAAAGTAAGTGCTTATATAAATTAACTATTTTTAAAATTGCCAAAAATAGGAGAGATTACTCAGCAGTTAAGAGCACTTGCTGTTCTTTCATGGATGCCAGAGCTCAGAGTTGTCCCAGCTCCTATGTGTCAGGTAGCTTGTAAATGCCCATGAATCCAACTCCGAAGGAATGCATGTCTTCTTGCTTCTGCAGCATACACATACACACACATGAACACACACACTTGGAAATACTGACAGACTGGCAGGCACATGTACAAGCATGTGCATGCTTGTATACACACACACACACACACTCACATACACGCACTCCTCAAATCTCCAAAAAATTGTAAAAAATACAAGTACTAGTCACTGGCTCAGATAACTTCCCTCCACCCCTTTGAGATATGTCACTCTTGCTTTTGTGATTTTTTTTTATACTTGTATCAGTTACTTTTCTGTTGCTGTGATAAAACACTATGACTAGGGCAACTTAGGGAGGAAAGGTTTTATTTGGCTTAGGGTTCTATAGGTAGAAGAGAGTCCATCATGCAGAGGGGGGGATGCGTGGAGGCACAGACCTCTAGAGCGCAACACTCACCGCTCTCATCTTCGAGCATGCACAGGAATCAGAGGAAGCAAAACTCAAATTGTGGGACAACAATAAGAACACTCAAAGCCTGTCCCCAGTGACATGTTTCCCCCAGCAAGGCCACATCTCCTAAGGTTCCATGACCATCCCCAAACAGCACAACCAACTGGTGACATAGTGTTTGAATGGCGTTTATGAGGGACTTTCTCATTTAAACATCACTCTTGCCTAACATGTTCCATTGAAAACATAATAAACAGGAAATAACTTGTGATATCACGTAGGTTTGTAAATGGCTTATGAAATGCTCACAGTCCAAGCATAAGTGTTAAAAATGAGTTAAGTTGATATACACGGAGTAAAAGTTTTGTGTATATAACTTTCAAATACAATCACACTTTTAGAATAAGTTTGTTGCTAGTCACAGTTCTCCAGAGAATCAGAACCAATTCAGTGCGTGTCTAAAACCAAAGAAGCGGAGCAGTTCCGGTGTGAAGGGCAGTAGGCTTCAACACCGGAAGAGCCAAGAGCAGGGTTTTTGGTTCTAGGCCCCAGGCAGAGAAAGGCCAAGGCCAGATGTGAAGGTATCTGGCAAGAGCAATTCTCATCTCTGAGGAAGTCAGCAATTTTGTTCAATTACAGGTTTCAAAGCCAGGTTAGGTCCATCTGTATTAGGAAGGACAATCTGCTTTATTCATTTTGTAGATTTAAATGTTAAATTCCCCTAAAATACCATTCAAAAACCCCCAAATAATGTTTAAATATCTTAGTGCTTGGTGCATTGTTTAATCTTAACAAGCCCACTCCTCGCTCCATTTTCCTATTTTTGTATGCTCCAAACAAATACAGTTTAAAGTTTATACTTCTACTGAACGCAATGCAATGTCCCAACCATAACAGAACCTTCATGGCCTCTTTCATCAAACAAGGAGTAAACTTTTTCAGTCTATTCATTCATCTTGATATTGGATAACTGCAGTACTGTGGTGTAAAATTCAAAATACTTAAAAACTATGCTAGAAAGTGAATAAATCAATGTAGCATAAAGTTATATGGTATGGGAGAAAAAAAGACTATATATGCCTATGAATAACTACCAAAAATCTTTTTAAGAACTTGCAATGTTGATGGATGGAGCTGGAAGCCATTATGCTGGGTGAAGTAACACAGTCCCAGAAAGACAAATGGAGAATGGTTTCCCTCATTTGTGGATGTTAACACCAAATCCCCAGATGAAAGGAAAGCTGAATGACAATATTGTTATATTTCTGTTTATCTGAAAGCAATTGTGTTGTTATAATGTGAATCTCTCAAAAGGCTACAGAATCCACCCACCAATTATTCTCAGACTCTGTAATTACTGTATATGGGTGAAGAGTATGTATCTGTATTTTAGAGTAATATAAAGTTAACGGAGGAAAATGTGAATTCCTAAGCATTAAAAAAAAAGACGGAGGACTGGAGAGATACCCTAGCGGATAAGAGCGCCAACTGCTCTTGCAGAGGACCCGGGTTCGATCTCCAGCACCCACATGGCGGCCGAGAACCATCTGTAACTCCAATTCTAGGAGAACTCTGGTTCCAGGGGAATCCGATACCCTCTTCTGACCTCCGCGGCATTGCATGATACGGGTGCACAGACCTACATGCAGACAGTACATTCATACACATAAAAAAAAAAAAAACAGAGAAAGATGCAGGACAGTTATGGCAGAATGCATGATCTGGGGTGGGGGGAAGGGAAAGGGGAATATGCCTGAACTGAATTGAAAAATGATGTATGAAATACACAAAACATCAATAAAAAATGGAGATAAAAAATAAATAGATGTTTGTTAAATATATAAATTATTTCAAAATAAGTTTACATACCTCTGACTTGACTTTAAGTGTGACTATGGATATTTGGATCCATTAATAAGCACATACTTTGGTGAGACTGAACATAAATACTTTTTTTAACATATATTTTTTAATTTATTTATTATTTTTTATGTGTATGAGTGTACTGTCTGCATGTAGGTTGGTGCATCTGTGTCATGCAATGCTGCGGTAGTCAGAAGAGGGCGTCGGATTCCCCTGGAAGTGGAGTTAAAGATGGTTCTTAGCCGCCATGTGGGGCTGGGAATCAAACCCGGGTCCTCTGCAAGAGCAGTCGGTGCTCTTAACCGCTGAGCATAATAAATACTTTTATCTTGGAGAAGCAGTACTTCTAGACATTTTAAGATTGCATATTTATAACTCTGTTAAGCTGATATATAATGATAGTATATGAGAGATGGTTTACAACTGTACACGTGTGTGTGTGTGTATTCACTTGTACATGTGTGTGGAGGGCAAACATGTGGATGTAGGTCAGAAGCCAACTTTATCTATAGTTCCTTAGTAATGATCTGCCCTGTTTATTTTATCTTTTTTTTTTTTTTTTTTTTTGGTCTTTTTTGAGACAGGGTCTCCCTGTAGCCCCAGGTATCCTGGAACTCACTCTGTAGACCAGGCTGGCTTTGAACTCACAGAGATCCCCTTGCATCTGTCTCCTGAGTTCACTCACTGACCTGTAACTTGCTGAATAGGCTAGTCTCTATGACCTTTGAATCCTAGGGATCTGCCTCTGCCCACCTCCCTAGCACTGAGATTATAAACTCAGACTACCAAGCCAAGTTTAATTAATTAATTAATTAATTAATTAATTAAAAAATTTTAAATTTTATTTATTTATTTCTGTATGTATATGAATGTACTGTCTGCATGCAAGTCTGTGCACCCGTGTCGTGCAATGCTGAGGAGGTCAGAAGAGGGTTTCAGATTCCCCTGGAACTGGAGTTCTCCTGGAATTGGAGTTTCAGACGGTTCTCGGCCGCCATGTGGGTGCTGGGGATCGAACCCGGGTCCTCTGTAAGAGCGGTCGGCGCTCTTAGCCGCTAGGCCATCTCTCCAGCCCTTGTTTATTTATTTTTATGTGGGTTCTGGGTATTGAACTCTAGTCCTCATGTTTGCAGTGACTTTACTGACTGTGCTTCTCTCCAGACTGCAACCCCTTTTCTCCTTCTAGTAGATCATATTTTATTATAATAATGGAAAACTGGCTAGAATATATATATTCCATCCAACATGCTTAATAGTAGAAGTATATTCTACCTTCATCTTTATATACGTATATGCTTGTATGTGACTGCATACAATACAGGAATCACAGATGAGAAAAAACATACAATATTTCTTTTTCTGAGACAGGCTTAATTCATTTAATATAATTATCTCAAGAAGCACCCAATTTCCTACAAAGGATACAACTTTATTTTCATTTATGGCTGAAAAAGTCTCTCTCTCTTTCTCTCTTTCTCTCTGTCTCTGTCTCTGTCTCTGTCTCTGTGTGTGTGTGTGTGTGAATTAGAGTGTCCCCCTCAGGCTCCAAGTATTTGGACATTTTGTCCCAAGTTGGTGGCTTGGTTTTGGGTGGTTTTAGAAGCTGTGGCCCTGTTGGAGAAAGCTGGTCACTGGAGCTGAGCTTAGACAGTTCTTAAGCCTTGCAGGATTTCCAGTGGTGCTCTGCTTCCTGTGCCTGCTTGAAGATGTGAGCCTCTGCTTTCTGCTCCTTCTCTGGCCACATCCTGCCATCATCTCTCCCTGCTATGACAGACTAATTCTCCTGGAACTAAGCTCAAATAAATTATTCCTTTTATAAATTCCCCTGGGCACAGTGTTTTATCATAGCAACAGAAAAGTAATTAATACAGTGTGTATGCTTTTATTTATTTATTTTTATTTTTGCCATCAAAATATTTTATTTTTTATTTTTTAAAGTGAGCCAAATTATTAAGCATAAGCAATGAATGTAAGTAACATTCATATAAAACCAATTTGCAAGTATCTATGTCCAAATTTTGAACAACCCAAGGTTCCCATAGTCCAGTTGGAGAAGCTTGTACGCATAAGCATGTTGATCAAATAGGAGTCCAGTCTATATTGCTGTAGTCTCACGATTCACCCCAATCTCTCTGCAGCCCTTACTTTCTACCATGCCTCCTCTTCTGAAAGTTGTTCCCTAGGCTTTGGGAAAGGGGAACAAATGGGTGAGAAGGAAAACAGTCTATTTTCTCCAGAGATGTCATTTTGGACTCTAGTCTGTTCAGGTTGTTCTCCTTCATGGGTTGACAGCTTATCCAGGGATGCCTTTTTAATCCTACTAACAAAGCACAAGCAATTAGATGTACAGGCATTTAAACAGTACTAATTATTATGGCAAGCTAAGCTGTGAGCATAGACACAGATGCTTGGATGGTATGCTAATCCACAAACTGTGTGTGGTTTCTCTATAAAGGGTGACAAGTTGTTATTGTGGCTTATAACATCTCCTAACAACTAGAGGACATAAGCTTGTGGCATCCGCTGTGAATTATTCCTCCAAGGAGAGAGCTAATAGCCAATTAGATTTGGGATATATATATATATACACACACACACAGACACACACACAGACACACACATATATATATATATAGTACATACGTATTTCAAACGTATATATATACACACACCCACATGGCTGCCACTGTTGCCACAGTATCTCCAGGCAGTTGAGGTGTACTCTGATACTGAATGGAGGAGTCTTGCTTGTCTCAAGGAGACCAATATTTTGCTTGTATTGCTTTAGTTGCCTTTCGTTATGGTAACACTCTCTGGCATTTCAATTAGAGAGTTCAATTTATTACTTCTATTAGAAGTTCGACGTCTCAAGACATTTTTTCATTCT
>VZQC01003927.1:919414-1002874 GCA_009823505.1 Rhizomys pruinosus | reverse complement strand
AAAAAAAAAAAAAAAAAAAAAAAGATGTTTTGTATTGAGATTCACCCAGTCTTCAAAAGTATTTTATATTGTTATTAAAAATCTCCCCCCAAAAAGTCCAGGCTTGGTGGTGCAAGCCTTTAATCCCAGCATTTGGGAGGCAGAGGCAAGCAGATCTCTGTGAGTTCAAAGCCAGCCTGGTCTACATAGAGAGTTCCAGGACAGCTGGGGCTTCAGGGAGACCCTGTTTCAAAAAGACCCAAAAAATTGTAATTGCTGTACAATAATAGTATAATTTGAGGACACAGTGTGAGGCTTCAATGCATGTAGATCTTCAGTGATGCAGCAGGGATTTAGATGAAAGATTTAGGATCCTTCCTCATTGGTCTTCATGATGTCTAGTGAAGAGATATTTCTCCTGTTCTATTTTGAGAGAAATTAGTCAATCTTATGGCCTTTCCTCTTGGCCAGTTGTGTCACCTTTAACAAAGGAAACCTGTGCAGAGGTCAGGATTCCTGTGGGCTGTGTGCAGCTAGCAGTAGAGACCTGCCAAATATGTACAAGCCCTAGATTCCATCCCTAGCATCACAGCCTTGATTTTCTTAATCAATGAGCCCATGTTTTCCAAGGCCATGATGGGCATCCTGCTAACTGCCAGCGCCTCTCCTGCCTGCCTTTACTCAAGCTCTACACGTCTGCAGGCCCCTGTGGCATAGCCACAGGTTGGTCCTGGTACATGAAGCATCTGGGTAGGACTGTCATAGTCCTTTAATAGCTGTGCATTCACTGTGCTCTGTGCAAGCATAGTGTCAGGGCATGCTGGTAGTTGTGGTGCTGGCCACGTAGCAGGCCATGGACTGTGTGGTTCTGACTGTTCTTTCCTTCTTCCTCCACAGTGGCTGCATCTAGGTAATTATGGCTGTGTGAGTGTCCACCATGGCCCACCGCAAGCGTCAGAGCACGACGAGCAGCATGTTGGACCACAGGGCCAGGCCAGGTCCTCTCCCCCATGACCAAGAACCTGAGAGCGAGGACACGGACCTGCCTTTGGAGGGTTACATGCCCACAGGACTGGAGCTGGGCACTCTGCAGCCAGAGAGCCCCACGCCTGAGGAGCAGGAGTGCCACAACCACAGCCCCGATGGGGACTCCAGCTCTGACTATGTCAACAACACGTCAGAAGAAGAGGACTATGACGAGGGCCTCCCCGAGGAGGAGGAGGGCATCACCTACTACATCCGATACTGCCCTGAGGATGACAGCTATCTAGAGGGCATGGACTGTAACGGTGAGGAATACCTGGCCCATGGTACCCATCCCGTGGACACCGATGAGTGTCAGGAGGCAGTGGAGGAGTGGACCGACTCAGTGGGCCCTCATGCCCATAGCCATGGGGCTGAAAGCAGCCAGGACTACACAGATGGCCGCCTGCCTATCCCAGAGGATGAGCCCTCTGCCCTGGAGTTCCATGACCAGGAAGAAGATGGCCACTACTGTCCTAGCAAGGAGGGCTACCAGGACTACTACCCCTCAGAGGACAATGGGAATGCGGGTGGCGCCTCCCCTTACCGCCTGAGGCGTGGGGATGGGGACCTGGAGGAGCAGGAAGAGGACATTGACCAGATTGTGGCTGAGATCAAGATGAGCCTGAGCATGACCAGCATCGCCAGCGAAGCCAGCCCTGAGCACATGCCTGAGCTGGGACCCGGGGACTCCACAGAGGCCTGTCCATCCAGCGAGGCCAGCCATGGGCCCAGCAGGCATGAGGGAAGGCCCAAGTCACTGAACCTCCCCTCCGAGGCCAAGCACCCTGGAGACCCCCAGAGAGAACTGAAGAGCAAGACCAGGACCCCAGAGGAGAGGCCGAAGTGGCCCCAAGAGCAGGTAGGACTTGGCCGTCCCCAGAAAAGGGGTAGAGGGTCCCGGAGAGCTGTGGTATCACCCAGAAGATAGGAACGCCCAGGTGAGGCGAGGACAGATACCGGGAGGGGTCAGCTGCCTTCCAGTGTACAATGCGACTTCGTTAGTGTGCTCACTTATTGCCATATTTCAGGAACATTCTGGCCACCCCGAAGCCCCTTAGATTCAGGAGCCCACAAAAGGTATTTTCCCCTTGAGGGATGAATGACAATTAATGTCTCCTAGAGGATGCTGCGCCCCCAGGCCCAGGTCTGAATCTGCTCTGCTCACGGTAGGCACATGTCCATCTGACCTCCTGCTTCCTCAGGTGGCCTCCCTCAGGCCAGCAGACATTGGTGAGAGTGGCAGCAGGAGGACACTGGTGTTCATGCCCTTCCCTGGCCAGCGGGATGAG
This sequence comes from Rhizomys pruinosus, assembly GCA_009823505.1. Lineage (NCBI taxonomy): Eukaryota > Metazoa > Chordata > Mammalia > Rodentia > Spalacidae > Rhizomys > Rhizomys pruinosus. The sequence continues at coordinate 1,000,580 of VZQC01003927.1, read as the reverse complement.
GGTGTTTCACAGTGGCCATTGCAGTTGGGTGACATGTCTGCAAAGCTGTTGGCTGGCCGGGCCCTTGTTGTGAATAACTACTCTGTTTTGAAAAATCACTATTTGAAAGTTCGACATAGTCTTAGGAGAAGAAATACATGCTAATGAAGGGAAGGGATGTAAACATAACTATGCTTTATTTAAATTACAGCAAACAAATATTCTTATAAACACATTTGAAAAACTGCCATTCAAACCCCCACTCAAAAATTTCACTGTGAGTATGTAAAGAAGATGTGATTCCTGAACTTTTTGAACAAACTTTTCTTTGGCTCATTATGTGGACTGCTTTCCTGGTCTGTAAAGGCTTAATTATTTTACCTCTAGAAGATTTCATGCATTTGAATATGCATTCAATATATATGGAATTTAGTATGTACATATACACATCAAACAGACACACATGTTGAAAGCTAGTGTTCAGAATGTAAATCATGTTCACTTGCTGGGAGATTGCCAGTCCTTGCAGTTTGGTGCTTTTCGTTCTTTCCAGGTTATTAAGTGCCGGTTGATTTCACCTTGGGGGTGCTCCTGTTATTCACAGCAATTCTGCTTTCCCGTGGGAGGCTGTGCGATATAAAGTGCTATTATACTTGTGGATGCTGGGGGCAGGGCCTTCGGGCCCTGGGTCTGGGCTCAGAACCTTAATATAGTGTACTAATGGTAATGCAGAGTTCTGTTTACTCTATTAATATAGTATACTCATGGTAAAGCAGAGTTCTGTTTATCTATTAAAATATGTTTTCCTTGGCTATTTGTCCATTCCCCAAAATAAATCAGTGGATGATTTTATTTTTTCAATAATTTACCTAGAAAGTAAATATTCTGTCTCTTAGCAGAATAGTTTCCTATGCTGTTTTTAATCCTGTTTGTTTGTTTTACTACTTAAGAGCATTTTTCAATGCTATGAAAAAGGACAATAGTTTCAATGTTACTGCTCATGTAACTGTTAAAGCCTCTTGCAGCCACTTGGTTAGATAACCATGTGTTGTTTTATGGTCTTCTATGATCCTACTTAATTATTTTCAATCTTTGGAGATTTTTCATAGCTTATGATCATTTGCTTTCCCAGAGTAAAATCATAATCAAAAGGCTATTTCAGAACTGCTGTTGAAATTTCTCAGAGGGCCCCGTACAATCTTGTGTTTTATCTTCCACTTTGTGAAAAAGAGATGTGTTCAAATGATTAGGTTTATGTAATAGGTTAATTTGAATGGAAGGCACAGTGAGAAGAGACACATAGCTTCACAGATGTGTGCAAGCATGCTGTTCATGTGTGTCAAGCTCAGAAAGCTGGAACTCTGTCAGTGCTTCCTCTGTCTATCCTACTTGGATCTTAATGCAGTTATTATCTTAAAATGTATGGCATGGGCAGAATCCAAATTTCTCATCAATTGTATAATATTTTATTTTTGTAGTATTTTTATTTTATGTATATGAATGTAACACTTGCATGTATGTATGTGTGCTCCTGTTGTGCAATATCTGTGGAAGTAAGATGAGGGCATCAGATTCTTCAGAACTGTGGTTATAGACAGTTATAGACTATGTAAGTGCTGGGAATTGAACCTGGGTCGCCTGCGAGAGCAGACAGTGTTCTTGACCTCTGAGCCATCTCTCCAGGCTCCAATTGTATGATTTGAATGCTTTCATTATATCCTTAGCCATAGTTATTTTAAATCTCCTGTTATCCACAGATAGTTACCTTAATGCTGTCTCTAAGGCTCCTTAATCAGGTACCAGGCAAAATGTTTCATCTGCAACAAAAGTCACAATCTTAAAGACCTACTTCTAAGATATGATCTAAAATTAGGAAAATAGAAACATTCTTAAGAGTTCTGTTTTGCTCCCTTCTTCTATGAAGAATTTTCCTTTAAATATGTTGCTTCATAAATTTGAATTTATTCACTCCAATGATGGTGTCCGTCTTCTTTGTTTTTATCTTACAAATGTATTTTCCAACTGTGTCTTTTTAGAACTTTATACTGTGTTTGCTGATCTGAAGCTCATTATCACTCATTTTTCATGGCTTGCTTTCTTTGAGGGGTAATTGTTAGGGGCAGACACTTTCCTCTGATGTAAATAAACTCTTTTACCTCATGTCCTTAAACTTTACTCTTCTGTATTTCATAAGAACATCTTTATTTACTAGTTGGTTTTTAAAGGTAATGTGACATAGCTTAACACTTTTCTTATGGTATATTATTTAATGCTTCAGATAGTTTTTTATCACATCTAATGTCCCAGTTTGTAAATATGATTTAATATTGGATGTAAGTAGTTTTATGTTCCTCTAAAATGATTTTTGAGATTGCAAGATGCTGAGCCTAATAATCTTAGCTAGATCTCTGGGATTTACAAAATAGAGAGAACTGACTCTGAAAGGTTAACCTTTGCCCTGTACACACACACACACACACACACACACACACACACACACACGTGTGTGTGCACACACACTATAGCAGCACAGGAACAAAGATAGATGGATAAGTAGATAGATGAAATAAATATTATTTATATATTTTCCTCATAAACTTTTTTGTACATTAGTGAACTATATCCCAAAGTACTCTTCTATGTTATTGAAATTGTTTTTTTTTTTTAGCATGACCTTGTGTATTTTTTTTTGTTTATTTTTTAAGGAATTCTACAATATAAGAGAACAGTTGTTTTCAGATCACATTAACATTGCTCAGTTTGCCATACAATTAGGTAATTTGTGCTAACATCCACAGATGAGGGATACCATTCGTCGTTTGTTTTTCTGGGACTGTGTTACTTCACTCAGCATGATATCTTCTAGCTCCATCGATTTACCTGCAAAGTTCATGATGCCATCTTTCTTTACCACTACATAGAACTCCATTGTGCTGATGTACCACATTTTCTCTATGCACTCGTGAGGTGAGGGGCACTTGGGTTGGTTCCATCTCCTTGCTATTGTGAAGAGAGCTGCAACAAACATGGCTGTGCATGTATCTCTGTGGTAAGATGAGTCTTGTGGGTACATAACCAGGAGTGGTAGGGCTGGGTCAAGTGGCAAGTTCATTCCAAGTCTTCCAAGGGTTCTTCACACAGCTTTCCATAGTGGCTGTACCAGTTTACATTCCTGTCAGTAGTGGATGAGTGTTCCCCTTTTCGTGCAACCTCTCCAGCACTTGGTATCATTTGTTTTCTTGAACCTAGCTAGTCTTATCAGAGTGAGATGATATCTTAAAATGTTTTTAATTTGTATTTCCTTAATTATTAGTGATATTGAACACCTTTTAAGATGTTTCTCAGCCATCTCTAATTCCTCACTTTTGAAGTCTCTGTTCAACTATTTGCTCCATCTATTGAGTGGGTCACTTGTTTTCTTTCTTCTTTGTTTTTTGAGTAGTTTATATATTCTGGAAATCAATGCTTTGTCAGATGTATATGCGTTGAAGGTTTCCTCTGATTCTGTGGGTTTTCTCTTCACTTCCTTGATTGTTTCTTTTGATGTACAGAAGCTTTTGAGTTTAATGAGGTCCCGTTTGTCAATTGTCGACCTTAATTCTTGCGCAGCTGCTGTCTGATTTAGGAAGTCTTTTCCTACGCCTATGTCTTGTAGTCTGCTGCCAACTTTTTCTTTTATCACCTTCAGAGTTTTGGGTTTCACGTTGAGGTCTTTGATCCATCTGGAATTGTCTTTTGTACAGGGTGAGAGGTAGGGGTTTAATTTCATTCTTCTACAAGTGGTGATCCAGTGTTGCCAACACCACTTGCTGAAGATGCTGTCTTTTCTCCATTGTGTCTTCTTGGCCCCCTTGTCAAATATGAGATGGCTGAAATTGTATGTGCTCAGGTTTGGATCTTCGGTTTTGTTCCATTGGTCAACAGATCGGTTTCTGTGCCAGCACCAAGCTTTTTTTATGACTACAGCCCTGTAGTATAGTTTGAAGTCTGGTATAGAGACCCCCCCCTGTATTGCTCTTTTCACTCAGGGTGGCTATGGCTATTCGGGGTCTTTTGTTTTTCCAAATGAAATTAAGGACTTCTTTCCAGGCTTGTGAAGAAACTCTTGGGGATTTTATTAATTCGGATTGCATTAAATCTGTAGAAGTGTTTGGGTAGAATGGACATTTTTACTATATTAATTTTCCCAATCCATGAGCATGGGAGGTTTTTCCATCTTCTGATGTCTTCTTCAATTTCCTTCTTCAGGGGTTTAAAATTTTTGTTGTAGAGATCTTTGGTGTCTTTGGTTAGGTTTGTTCCTAGGTATTTTATTGTTTTTGAGGCTATTGTGAGTGGGAAGGTCTCCTTGTATTCCTTCTTCAGTTGCTTCTTGTTGGTGTAAAGAAAGCTACTGATTTTTCAAGGTTAATTTTATATCCTGCCACTTGACTGAAGCTCTTCATTGTTTCTGGGAGTTTTTTGGTGGAGATTTTAGCATCCCTTAAGTAAAAAATAATATCATAAGCGAAAAGCGATAGCTTGACTTCCTCTATTCCAATTAGTACTCCTTTAATTTCATTTTCTTGCTTTATATTACTTGCTTTATTGTGAAGAGGAGTGGTGACAGAGGGCAGCATTGCTGAGTTCCTTCCTTAAAGGGAATGCTTCTGTTGTTTCTCCATTTAGGAAGATATTGGCTGTGCATTTCATGTATATGGCTTTGATTACATTGAGGAATGATCCCTCCAATCCAATTCCCTCTAGGACTTTAAGCATGAAGGGATGCTGGATTTTGTCAAAGGCTTTTTCTGTGTCAATTGAGATGATCATGTGGTTTTTTTCTTTCAGTCCATTTATATGTTTTATGATATTTATTGATTTTCATATGTTGAACCATCCCTGCATCTCTGGTATGAATCCAACTTGGTCATGATGGATGATCTTCTTGATGTAGGTATTTATGCAGTTTGCAAGTATTTTGTTGAGGATCTTGGCATCTGTGTTCATTAATGAGATAGGTCTATAGTTCTCCTTTTTGGATGTATCTTTGCCTGGTTTTGGTGTTAGACTGATGCTGGTTTCATAGAATGAATTTGGGAAATTCCTTCTGTTTGTATCCTTCTAAGTAATTTGAGTAATAATGGTTGTAACTCTTTTTGAAATGTTTTATAGAATTCTGCCGTAAAACCATCTGGACCTGGGTTTTTTTTTTTTAGTTGGGAGGTTTCTTATTACATCTTCAGTTTCTTCATATATTATGGGTCTGTTTAAGTTGTCAATCTCTTCTTGGTTGAGCTTTGGTGATTCCCAAGATTTCAGATATTCATCCATTACTCCTAGGTTTTCAAATTTAGTAGAGTATAGGTTTTTGAAGTATGCCCATATGATTGTCTGGATCTTTTCATTGTCTGTTGTGATATTTCCCCTTTCATCACAGATTCTATTGATTTGGAGTTGTTCCTTCTTTCTTTTGGTTAATTGGTTTAGAGGTCTGTCTATCTTGTTTATTATCTCAAAGAATCAACTTTTGGATTCTTTGATTTTTTTTTGTATGGTTTTCTTTGTTTCTATTTCATTGATTTCTGCTCTGAGTTTTGTTATGTCTTCCTGTTATGTTTATGGTTCATTTGTTGTTGACTCTCACGCATTTTTGGCTGCAGTGTAAGATTGTTCACTTGTGCTCTTTCTGGTTTTCTGATGTAGGCACCCAGGGCTATAAACTTACCTCTTACGACTGCTTTTAAAGTATCCCATAAGTTTTGTTGTGTTGTATTGTCATTGCCATTCAGTTCCAGGAATGCTTTTATTTCTTTTTTAATAAAATTTATTTTTATTTTTTAAATTTTATTTATTTATTTTCTATGTGTATGAATGTACTGTCTGCATGTAGGTTTGTGCACCTGTGTCATGCAATGCTGCAGAGGTCAGAAGAAGGTGTCGGATTCCCCTGGAACTGGAGTTCTCCTGGAATTGGAGTTATAGAAAGTTCTCAGCTACCATGTGGGTGCTGGGGAGCGAACCAGGGTGCTCTGCAAGAGTAGTCGGCACTCTTAACTGCTAGGCTATCTCTCCAGCCCCTTATTTCTTTTTTTATATCTTCCTTGATCCATTAATTATTCAGGAGTGTATTAATTAGTCTCTATGTGTTCTTGTAGATAGTAGGGCTTATCCTGGTGTTGATGATGAGCTTTATTGCATTGTGGTCTGATAGAATGCATGAAATTATTTCAATCTTTTTGCGTTTATGGAGGTTTCTTCTGTGACCCAGTATGTGGTCGATTTTGGAGAATGTTCCATGGGGTGCTGAGTAGAAAGCATATTCTCTCATATTAGGGTGGAATATTTGGTAGATGTCCGTGAGGTCCATTTGGTGTATCATATTATTCAATTCAGATGTCTCTCTGTTTATTCTTTGTCCAGTTAACCTGTCCAAAGTGCTCAGTAGGGTATTGAAGTCCCCTACTATGAGTGTACTGAGGTTAATCTGTGCCTTGTGTTCCTTGAGAATTGTCTTTATAAAGTTTGTTGCAACAGAGTTTGCTTGGAATATTTTCTTCCAACCTTTCACTTTAAGGTGGTACCTATTCCTGAAGGTAAGATGCATTTCTTATAGACAGCATATACATGGGTTCTGTTTCCTAATCCAATCTCCCAGTCTATGTCTTTTGATTGCGAGTTTAGTCCATTAATATTTAAGGTTATAATTCATAGATGTGTGTTGCTTCCTTTCACCTTATTTTCCATTTGCATTTTTGGTCTAGGTTTCTACTTCTGCAGTTATGCTTTTATTAATTTCTCTTTCTAGGTGCCTGGGGATAGTTGCCCCTTTCTTCTGTCCTTTGAATTGCTTCAAGTACTCTCTGAAGGGTTGGTTTTTCAGACATGTATTCTTTCATCTTGTTTATGTCATGGAAGATTTTTCTCTCTCCTTCAACTATAATCAACATTTTTGCTGGGTATAGTAACCTGGGTTGGCATCTATAGTCCTTTAACACTAGGAATGCTTTGCTCCACATTCCTCTTGCTCTCATAGTTTGCGCTGAGGTCAGTTGTAGTTCTGATAGGTTTCCCTTTATAAGTAACTTGTTGTTTTTCTCTTGTGGCTTTCAGAATTTTGTCTTTGTTTTGGGCATCTAGCATTTTAACTGTGATATGGGGTGGAGAGTTTCTTTTCTGATCTTGTCTGTTTGGAGTTCTATGTGCTTCTTGTATTTGTATTGGTTTGTCTTTTTTTAGTTTGGGGAAATTTTCATCTATTATTCTGTTGAAGGTCTGATCACTACCATTTTCTTCAGATTCTTCTCCTTCCTCTATTCCTATGATGCAGAGGTTTGATCTTTTCACAGTGTCCCACAATTCCTGGTTGTTCTACTTTTGTGTATTTAAAAAATTTTTAATAATCTTTACTTGAGGATTTTAGTTGTTCTGTGTTATCTTCCAGGTCTGATATTCTTTGTTCTGCTTCCTACATTATATTTCTGAGGCTTTTTCCTTTCCTTTCCTCTTGATTGGATGAGTGTTTGATTTCCTATTTCATTTCATCTTGTGATTTCTTTAGCATTTCCACTTCCTTTTGGAGCTTCTCAATCTCTTCCTGTAGCTCTTTTCTTCGTTGGTCAGTTTCCTTTTCAACATGGGATCTTTTCAGTGTTTCCACTTCCTTCCAGAGTTTGTCAATCACTCTCTCTAAGTCCTTCTTGAGTTTTTCATTCTCTGCCCTTAGTTCTCTGACTTGTTCTTTATAGTCTTTGATTTCTTTGAGTATGTACACAATTATTCCTCAAAGATCTGTGTCCTGGGACATCCCCGGGGGATCCCACTGTAGGAATCTCCTACGGGGTTGGTAGAGCTTGGTGTGGAATTATCCTGCACCTTTTCCATGTTGTCCCTTCTTCATGTCCCTGGCATGTGGGTTTCTCGTTGCCTATATGTCAATGTGGATCCCAAATTCCTCTTCACTGTGTTGAAGGCTTGCTTTGCTTGCCTCCTTCAGATGCCTTCAATGTTTGTTTGTTTGTTTGATTGATTTGTTTTTCTCCTTTCTTATGGAGTGTTGACTTGTCTAAGTTTTAGGCTTTCTATTGGAAGTCTCACTCTTCCCTTTCTGTTCTGAATGTTCTCCAAAGAATCCACTTGGATACTCCCTTGGCAATTCCAGTTGGGTGGGTTTATGCCTGTTTAACCGGTGCTCTGGTACTCTGTGCTTCAGGTAGTCCTGGGAAATCCCCGATCTAAGCTCTGTGCACTCAAGTCCCACAGTAGCAACAGGCCCACCTTTTATACCAGCTAGCAGGAATACTCAGCCCTCACAGCCACACAAGATGATTGAATAAAACCAATAAGAGAATTATCCAATGGGCCAGATAGGATTATCCAACAATCCTCCTGGCTCCTACCTGTGTTTCAGGTGGTCCTGGGAAATCCCCAATCTAAGCTTTGAGCACTCCTGAAACTATCTTTTTAAGGATTACAATGTCTAAAGAATTATTGGCACCATTCAAGATGCACCTAATTTTTGTCAGCTGATTTTGTATTTTAAACACCAGATTAATTTTTTAAACAAAAGATTTATCTTTTAATTATTTTTTTTTCTTTTTTGGTATATAATGATATATTTAAATGGTGATAGCCCCATTCCCTTATTATCAATTATTTTATTTTTAATTGCACTTCGTTGCTTTGTTGTGCCAATTAGGGCCTCTAGCACAATGATAAATTATGTGCTGATAAAGGGCAACTTTCTTTCTAAATGAGCATCAGAATGTTCCTTGTTTCAGGGCTGAGCATGGGGTGGGGAGCAGAATTTCATTAGTCACTTTAAACTGCCATTTCCATTTCTAATTTTATAAAAACCTTTTTTTCCTTTGAACAATGAAGAGAGTGCATTTGAGCAACTGAGATCATTGTTGTTGTTGCTATAAAATTCATTAATGTGATGAATTATTTCAATTTACTTTATAATGTTAAAAATCTGTGCATTCCTGGGATAAACCAAATAGTTATTTTGCCTTGGGTTTTTTTTTTTTACATTACTGGAGTAAATTTTGCAATATTGTATTTAGGACTTTTCTAATATTGATTTTGTTGTATTTTAGCATGAATATTTAATAGCCTAATAAGTTAAATTAAAAATTATCTCCAGCCTTTTTCTTTAAAATAGGATTATTTGCCACCTGAATATTAGAAAGAAGTTGCCAATAAACTTTTTAATTCTGGGGAATATTTTTAATGTATAAGAAATTGTTTCTAATATTTTCCTATCTTAATTCTAGTAGAGAGTGCTTTTGTTAGAAACTGGTTATAACACATGTTTCCAGTATTACTCTTTTTCATTCATACTATATTTGAGCCTCTTTAATTCCTGTTTTTGGGGAGGAGTTGTGGGTTGTGTTTTCTTATTGTTGTTGTTGTTGTATAGTTTTGTTTTTATTTTGGGATTATGTTTTACTATCCAGCTCTGAGTGGCCTGGAACTCTATGTAGGTCAGGCTGCAACTGAACTCACAGAGATATATCTGCCTCTGCCTCCTGATTGCTGGGATTAAAGGCCCTTGCAAGCACGATGGGCTTAGTTATTGTTTTGGTTACTGCTTCTTAGAGTACTATTAATTTTTCTTTAGCTATAATGGTTTGCAGTTACTGCTTTTTATCCTTATCTAACTTCAGTGGAAAACTTTGATCACTAATTTTGGGGTCATCCTCTTTTCTCATAAGGGTCCCTTTGTAGATGTTTAGTCCTGTCTAAGAACTATTTTAGTTACCATTTACAGTTTTGACCTTCAGTATTTTCATTACCAGACAGTTTTATACATTTTGTAATTTTCAATAATTTATTTTTTAGACCCCATTTAGGATTAGAGTCTAACTTTCAGAAACATGAGATGTTTCTAGGCAGCCTGTGAGCATTGGCTCCTCATGTAACTACTACAGAAGGTGACAATGATTTCTAGGTTTCCAAGATTTCGAAGTTTGTTGAGGGTGAGCTTTATGGGTTAACAGGAAAACTATTCAGAAATGTGTAAGGTTTGTAATGGCTCAATACATGTTCTATTGGGCCTTTTATAGTCATATTCCCTGTAGTGACTTCCTACCCAATTATTTGTGTGGCTAAAATGTATGGTTTTGATGTTTTTGCTGTTGATGATCATTTAGATTTAGCATTGCTCACAGAAATAAAGTGAACTCTGTTAGGATCGTGGTGACTTTGTCCATTTTTCTTGTACTTTTATCAGTAACTTATGGTATTTTATTGAGAAGATTCTTCTCTGAACCTTTTACAAATTTTCTCATTAAATGTTTTGGTTCTCAAGTGGGCAGTGGTGGCACAAGCCTTTAATCCCAGCACTTGGAAGGCAGAGCAGGAAGAGTTCTGTGAGATTGAGATCTCAGTCTTTACATGGTGAGTTCCAGGCCCACTGGGGATACAAGGAGACCCTACCTCAAAAAGAAAAAAATAGTTTCCATTCTCTACCATAGGATATAAGCCATATAAAGGTAGGGTATAATTTTTCCCATTATTTATTCATATATCCTCTTGTACTGAATTATATCATTGGTGTGATTGATTACTAAGTCTCACAGAAAGGGCTAGAATAGCAAAATCATCAAGTGATTTGAAAGCAGAGGAGAAATCTCAGAAAAGTACCTCTTAGGAGAGATGCGCAGGAGGTCAGCACATGCTCAGGTGGGTGGGGAAAGTTCTGGGAACCAGCACCAGTGACAGAGGCCTGGGCCTCAGGGACCAGGGGGGATACCACGCCCCTCCTAACAAGTGATCTGCATGGACAGAGTTACCCAGCATGCTCAGGGGGCAGGTGTGTGGGCCAATGAAGCAAACTCTCAAAACAAAGACAAAATACTGAAAGCCACAAGAGAAAAACAACCAATTACATATAAGAGGAAACCCATCAGAATTAGAGCTGACTTCTCAGTGAAAACTATGAAAGCCAGAAGAATGTGGGCCAAAGTATTCCCAGTGCTAAACAACTTTAGATGCCAACCCAGATTACTATACAAAGCAAAAATGTTAATTATAGTTGAAGGAGAACTAGAAATCTTTCATGACATAAACAAAATGAAAGAATACATGTCAAAAAATCAACACTTAAAATACTTGAAACAATTCAAAGAACAGAGGAAAGGAGCAACTATCCTCAAGCAACTAAAGAGAGAAACTAATAAAAGCATAACAGTGTAAATACAAACAGACCAAGAATGCAAACAACAAATAAGTTGAAAGGAAGCAACACACATTTCTCAATAATAACCTTCAATATTAATATTCTAAACTCCCCATTCAAAAGACATAGATTGGGAGAATGGATTAGGAAATAAAATCCATCTATATGTTGTCTACAAGAAACCCATCTCAACCTTAAGAACAGATACCACCTTAAAGTGAAAGGATGGAAAAAAATATTCCAAGCAAATGGTATCAAAAAGCAAGCAGGAGTTGCTATTCTAATATCATACAAAATAGAACTCAGAGTAAAGTCAATCAGAAGAGACAAAGAGGGCCATTACATTCTTATCAAAGGAACAATTAACCATGAAGACTTCACAATACTAAATCTTTATGTACCAAACTCAGGTGCACCAAACTATATAAACACAATTCATCAGTTCCTCAAGACACAGATTAATCCCAGCACACTAACAGTGGGGGACTTCAATACTCCACTGAGCCCTTGGATAAATCAACTGGACAAAGATAAATAAACAAAAAATAAACAGGACAAAAAAATGGAACTTAATAATACAATACAACAAATGGATCTCACAGACATCTACTGAATATTCCACCCAAACAACAGAATATGCCCTCTACTCAGTGCCCCATGGAACATTCTCCAAAATCGACCACATACTGGGACACAAAAGAAATCTCAACAAATACAAAGGAATTGAAATTATTTCATGCATTCTATCAGACCACAGTGCAATAAAGTTCAATATTAACACCAGAATAAGCCCAACTAGCTACAAGAACACATGGAGACTAAACAACACAATATTGAATAATGAATGGGTCATAGAAGAAATAAAGAATGAAATAAAAATATTTATCAAACTAAATGAAAAAGACAACAAAACAAAACCAAACCTGTGGGATACTTTAAAAGCAGTCCTAAGAGGGGAATTTATAGCCCAAGTGCCCACATTAAAAACAAAAACAGAAAGGGAACAAATAAATGATCTAACACTACAGCTAAAAAAACTTGAGATAGAACAACAAATGATCCCTAAAAAACCTAACAGACAGGAAGAAATAACAAAAATCAGAGCAGAAATCAACGAAATAGAAACAAAGAAAACAATACAAAAAATCAATGAATCCAAAAGCTGGCTCTTTGAAAAGATAAACAAGATATATCGAACTCTAGACCAGTTAACCAAAAGAAAGAGCAACTCCAAAGCAACAGCATTCGTGATGGAAAAGGAAAAATCATAACGGACAAAGAAAAGATCCAGACAATAATAAGAGAATACTTCAAAAACCTATATGCTACTAAGTTTGAAAACCTAGGAGAAATGGATGAATATCTGAAATCCTGGGAATAAACAAAGCAAAAAGAGATTGACAGTTTAAACAGATCCATAACATTTGAGGAAATTGAAGACTTAATAAAAAAACCTCCCAACTGAAACAAACCCAGGCCTGGGTGGTTTTAATGGCAGAACTCTATAAAACATTTAAAGAGGTCTTACAACCATTACCACTTAAACTATTCAGAAGGATAAAAACCGAGGGAAATCTCCAAAATTCCTTCTATGAAGCCAGCATCACTCTAATGCCCAAACCAAGTGTGCTGGATAGCTTTAGTGTCAACTTGACACACCTGAGTTGAGGGAGCCTCAGTTGGGGAATTGGCTCCATTGGACTGGCCTGTTGCCACGTCTGTGGAGTATTGTCTTGATTGTCAGGCAATGTGGGAGGGCCCAGCCCACTATGGGTTTTGCTATCTTGGGCAGGTTGTTGTGTACCATATAAGAGGGCAGGCTGGGCATGGGCCAGGAGAGCAAGCCAGTAAACAGCATTCCTTCATGGCCTGTGCTTCAGCTCCTGCTTCCAGGTTCCTGCCCTGAGTTCCTACCTTGGGCTCCCTGAGTGATGAACTGTGACCCAGGAGATGTGAGCTGAATAAACCCTTTCCTCCCCAAGTTGGTGTCGGTCAGAGTGTTTTGTCACAGCAATGGAAGACAAACTACAATACCAGGCAAAGATATAACCAAAGAAGAAAACTATAGACCCATCTTATTAATGAACATAGAAGCAAAACTCTGCAACAAAAGACTTGCAAATCACATACAGACCCACATCAAAAAGATCATCCATCATGATCAAGTTGAATGCATACCAGAGATGCAGGGATGGTTCAACATATGTAAATCAATAAATATCATAAAACACATAAATAGACTGAAAAACAAAAATCACAATCATCTCAATTTATACAGGAAAAGCCTTTGACAAGATCCAGCACCTCTTCATATTTAAAAATTTAGAGGGAATTGAACTGAAGGGAACATTCTTCAATATAATCAAAGCCATATACAACAAACCCACAGCCAACATCATCCTAAATGGAGAAAAATTAGAAGCATTTCCCTTAACGGTGGGAACTTGACAAGGCTGCTCCCTATCAGCGCTCCTCTTCAATGTAGTGCTCAAAAGGCTTTCTAGGGCAATAAGGCAAGAAAGGGAAATTTAAGGAGTACTGATTGGAAAAGAGGAAGTCAAACTATCCATCTTTGCAGATGATATGATAGTTTACCTGAGGAATGCTAAAAACTCCATGAGAAAACTCCTGGAAACAATTAAAAGTTTCAGTAAAGTGGCAGGATACAAAATTAACCTAGAAAAATCAATAGCCTTTCTTTACACCAACAACAAGGAATATAAGGAGACCTTTCCACTCACAATAGCTTCCAAAAAATAAAATACCTGGGAACAAACCTAACCAAAGACAACAAAGATCTCTACAACAAAAATTTTAAACAGCTGAAGAAGGAGATTGAAGATGACATCAAAATATGGAAAAACCTCCCATGCTCATGGATTAGAATAACTAATATGGTAAAAATGTCCATTCTACCCAAATTAATATACAGATTTAATGCAATCCCAATTAAAATCCCCATGAGTTTCTTCACAGACTTGGAAAAAAATCTTTAAATTCATATGGTAAAACCAAAGACCTCAAATAGCTAAAGCAACCCTACAAAAAATGCAATAGAGGGGGGATCACCTTACCAGACTTCAAGCTATATTACAGGACTGTCGTCATAAAGATAGCCTGGTACTGGCACAAGAACAGACTGTTGACTAATGGAACACAATCGAAGATCCAAACTTGAGCTCATACAATTTCAGTCACCTCATATTTGATAAAGGGGCCAAAAAAGCTCATTGGAGCTGAGGATAGCATCCTCAGCAAATGGTTCCAGCAAAACTGGATCATCATTTGTAGAAGAAGAAAATTAAAACTCTCCCTCTCATTCTGTATAAAAATCAACTTCAAGTCAGGTCCAGTGGTGGTGCACGCCTTTGATCCTAGCACTTGGGAGGCAGAGGCAAGTGCCTCTGTAAGTTCAAGGTTAGCCTGGTCTACAGAGTGAGTTCCAGGCCATCTGGGGCTATAAAGAGACCCTGTCTCAAAAAAAAAAAAAAAAAAAAGAAAGAAAGAAAAATCAACTTTAGGTGGATCAAAGACATCAATGTGAAACCCAAATCTCTGAAGGTGATAGAAGAAAATGTTGGTTGCAATCTACAAGACATAGGAGTAGGAAAAGACTTTCTAAATCAAACAGCAGTTGCACAGGAAATAAGATTAACAAGTGACAAGTGGGACCTCATCAAACTCAAAAGCTTCTGTACAGTGAAGAAACAATAAAGGAAGTGAAGAGAAAACCCACAAAATGGGAGGAAACCTTCACCAGTGATACATCTGACAGAACATTAACATCCAGAATATATAAACTACTCAAGAAACAAAGAAGTAAGAAAACAAATGTCTCACTCAGAATATGGGAGCTGAATAGAAACTTCACCAGTGAGGAAGTAAAGAAGGCTGAGAAAGATCTTAGAAAGCATTCAACATTGTTAATAATTAAGGAAATGAAAATTAAACCCACTCTCAGATATCATCTTATTCGTATAAGACTGGCTAAGATCAAGAAAACAAAAGATACCAAATGCTGGAGAGGTTGTGGGGAAAGGGGAACACTCATCCATTGCTGGTGGGAATGTAAACTGGTACAGCCACTATGGAAAGCAGTGTGGAGAACCCTTAAAAGACTCAAAATGAGCCTACCACCTGATCCAGTCATACCACTCCTGGATATATACCCACAGGACTCATCCTACTGCAAAGATACGTGCACATCTATGTTTATTGCAGCTCTCTTCACAATATCAAAGAGCTGGAACCAACCCCAATGCCCCTCAATAGGAATGGATAACAAAAATGTGGTACATCTACACAATGGAGTTCTATTCAGTGGTAAAGAAATATGATATCATGTACCTTTCAGGTAAATGGATGGATTTCAAAGCCATTATGCTAAGTGAAGTAACATAATCCCCCAAAACAAACTGGGAATGGTTTTCCTCATTTGTGGATGCTAGCACCAAATCCTCCAATTGAAGGGCAAGCTGAGCAATGTTATCATTATATTTCTTTGTATCTGAAAGCAACTGTGATATTATAATATGAATCTCTTAATGGGCCCTAGAATTAATTTGCCACTTATTTTCAAACATGGTAATTAAGGTATATGGGTGGAAAGTATATATTCATATTTAGAGTAATGTAAAATTAAAGGGAAAAAGTAAATTCCTAAACATATTTCGGGGTTAACATACATCTTATTCCTGGAGGACATAGTTCTGGTACATATATGATGTTTATATAGGCAGATTTTAGAGCAATACAAATGGGAGGAAACAACAACATAAGGACTGGGTCAAAGAACAGATTGATACAGTTAAATTCTGTCCAAAACAACAAACCTCTGCAGAGAAAAGCTTTAAAAAGACTGAGAGAAAGATACAGGACATGTATGGCAGAATGCATGAACTGGGTGGGGTGGGGGGAAAGGAAAGAGGAATATATCTAAACTGAACTGGCAAGTGCTATATGAAATACACAAAACATCAATAAAAGTATTATATTAATTTTTTGGTCTTTTTTAAAAATTTATTTTTTATGTGTATTAATGTACTGTCTGCATGCAGGCTTGTGTACCCATGTCAGAAGAGGGTGTCGGATTCCCCTGGAACTAGAGTTAAAGACAGTTCTCAGCTGACATGTGGGTGCTGGGGATCAAACCCGGGTCCTCTGCAAGAGTGGTCGGTTCTCTTAACCGGTAGGCCATCTCTCCAACCCCTATATTAAAAATTTTAAATTAAATTCTATCCCTCAAAAAAAGTACCTCTTAAAAGCAGAACTTCAGGGGCTGGAGAGATGGCCTAGCGGTTAAGAGTGTCGACTGCTCTTGCAGAGGACCCAGGTTCGATCCCCAGCAGCCACATGGCGGCTGAGAACCGTCTGTAACTCCAATTCCAGGAGAACTCCAGTCCCAGGGGAATCCGACACCCTGTTCTGACCTCCGCAGCATTGCACGACATGGGTGCACAAACCTACATGCAGACAATACATTCATACACATAAAAATAAATTAATTAAAAAATTTAAAAAATTAAAAAAAGCAGAACTTCATACTCTAGGGGAGAGTTGCTATTTTTGCTGTTATGTAACAAGAATATATCTGGGCAAAATGAGAGATAGAAGTAAGGATAGCCTGTGATCATGAACTGACATTTATATCCACTGAAAAGGGCAGAGGCCCTAGAGATGAAGTCAAGCATAAACCATAAGGTAGGCTTTGGCAAGAGCACCAAAAGGACCTAGTAGGAAAAATATAGCACACTCAATAAATAGTGTAGGAAAGTGAAATTTCCACATGCAAAATACATGTGTCTTTATTTTATACATGCTGCAAAATAAACTAAGAAGGGATAATGTACTAGAATAAAAGTCTTAAAATCAGGAAACTCCTAGAAAACAAACCGGAGGAAATATTGCTGAGTAGTTTTGATACTACTTATTTTAGAAATCAGTAGCTCAGGCTACAAAGGCATGAAGACATTGCATCATACTAAACATTTTCCACACAGCCAAGGAAATAACCAACGAAATGAAATCGCAGCCTGTGGACTTAGAGGACTGAGAGTAAATATGTGCCAGTCATATATCTGATAAGGGGTTGCACAGAATTCATATCCCTCAGTAACAGGAATGCAAACAACCAGATTAAAAGAGGCAAGGGACAGTTCTCAAAAGAATGCACTAAAATGGACAAGATGTATATGAAAAGGTACTTGTAATGGGTTTGATATGATGTGTCTTCCTAAAAGGCTCATGGGTTAAAGCTTAGTTCCCAGATGGTCATGATGTTCAGAGAGGATTGGATCAGGAAGAGTCTAAATTTCATCAGTGAATCAAGTTAGTCATGAGTTCATGGACTTCATAGGTGAAAAGACTTTTAGGAGTGAGGCCAAGTTGGAAGAAACGGGTCAGTAGACATGTTTGTAAATTTATTTTATTATGTTTATCCTTGCACTCTTCCTTTCTCTCTCACTTCTTGATAACCAGCTTCCACAACATAGGTAGCTTTTTCCACTATGTCCTTCAGCACAACATGGCTGCTTTGCCACAGGCCTAGAAGCAATGCAAGCCAACACTGATCTGAAAATTCTGAAGTTTCTTAAGCCCAACAAAGCTTTCCCCGTCAAATTGTTTATCCTAGGCATTTTGTCATGGGAAAGAAAATCTGATTAACAGAGTGATCAACATAATAAATTGTGAGGAAAATGTAATAAAACTGCTGTGAAATATTACTACCTGTGTCTTAGGATGCTACTGTCAAAAAGCAAAAGATTAGAAATGGTGGCAAGGGAGTGGATAAAAGGGAACCCTAATGTACTGTCAGAAGGAATGTGGAACTGATACAGACATGGAAAAATAGCATGCCTGTGTTTATTTTATTACTTTAGTTAGTAATTTCTTTGTTATAGTAACAACATATTGATTCCCTTATTATGTTAATAAAAGAATTAAACACAGAGCTATCTCGTTACCCAGCAATGTCTCTTATAATCATAGACCCAATGAAATGAAATCATCACCTCATAAAAATATCTTACTCTCATGTATACTGCAACTTTATTCACAGTTGGCAAGATATGGGAACAAACTCAATGTCCTTCTATGGATGAGTGGAAGAAATTGTGGTGTGTGTGCGTGTGTGTGTGTGTGTGTGTGTGTGTGTGTGTGTGTTTGTACATTCACATAATATTTCTAGTTTTATTTATCTTATGTTTGTCTGTGTTGGGATGTGTGCACATTGGCACAGGTGCCTGAGGAGGCCAGAGGAAAGCACTGGGTCCCCCAGAGCTGGAGCCACAAACAGCTGACATGGGCGCCAGGAACTGAACCTGGGTCCTCTGAATGAGCAAACTCTGAGTCACCTCTCCAGCCCTTGCTGGACTTGAATAGGAGGCCTTGCTATTTTCCATAACACGGAGGAACCTGGAAGGCCTTCTGGCAGGTGAAATAAATCAAACCAGAAAGAAAAACCTTTATATGTTCACAAAGGGAAAGGAACTGTGAACTGATGGCCATAGGAGGAAACGTTTTATTGTCTAGAGAACCAATCACGTTGTATTAAATACCACAAACAGACACACACATCAAAATCCTAAGGTCTATTTGGGGAAAATTTGGGCTTTTCCTTCCACACAATAGTGGATTTTGCAAGTTAAGAACCACAAAACACACACACAAAATCCCCAACCACTTGTTTCCTAAAGCAAGACATTTTACAGGCAGAAACAAGATAGACATCCACGGGCTTTAAGCTCTGCCACCTGCCCAGGCATTTTGGACCCCTTGGTCCAAGAAAGCAGAGTATCAAAAGGAGTTACCTTCATGTTAGGAAACACTGGACCCTGATAGCCAGGAGGCAGTGGGTGGAGGTTCTGCAGCTCAGGGTGGGGAGCGTGTGCCACACGCAGCCAAGACACTCCCGCTCCTCTTCTTGATTCTTTGTGAAGTTTTTACAGTTGTTGTTTATTATGATTTGTGTGTGTACACAATGAGTAGGCGTGCTGCCGCAGTGTATGTGTGCAGGTCAGAGGACAATTCTGTGGAGTTGGTTGTCTCCTTCTACCGTGTGGATGCTGGGGACTGAACTCAGGTCATCAGGCTTGAGCCACAAGCACTTTTACCCACTGAGCCATCTTACTGGTCCATTTGACAAAATTTTGTGTTTTGCCAAAGTGTACTGCTCTCTGGAGAAACCTGTAACAGTTTCCCTCATCTTTCAAGTTTATTTTATATCTGGACACAGTTCTCAAATTTTGTGTTTATAGGGTTGAGCGCAGGTACTAACATCAGTGTCAATGATACATTTCCATCACGATACAAGGACCAGTCATCAATGAGTCAATTAACGATTGTAAAGAAAAGAAGTGTTAAAAAAAGAAAATGAATGTTGTTTCCTCTTATGAAACTAACTAGGTTTGATTCCTGCTGTCTACTGATCGAAGCAGAGGTGTTCGAGGAGCCAATTATCCTATAAACTGTATTTTTTTTCTAGCACTGTTATATGCACAGAGTTGGTAAAATGAGGTCCTATTGTTACATATACATTCTTCTATTAGCCAGATTATTGGAACTTTGAGTTAAACAAACCTCTTTTCTTCATAAGTTACCCCGAGCATCATGCATTTTGTTCTAGGAGCATGATATAGAAAAAGATTGAAAATTTGTCCCAAAAAGTGGGATTTCTGTTATATACTCACAATCTAAATGGTGGAAGTGGCTTTGAACTGGGTAATGGGCAGAAATTGAGAGCTGGAGGAAGAGGACAGAAGAAACTTAGAATTCTGTGAGAAAGCATTATGGGTGATTTTGGTATGTGAGATCTCAGAGAAAAAGTAGACTAAAGAGAGTTAGGCGTACTTAGGGAGTGGTTAAGTGGCCTTGATGACATGCTCATAGAAACATGGCGTGGATAGGCCATGCCAATGAAGTTGCAGATGAAATCAAAAATGGAGACAAACGTTACGTTATGAAGGAACAAAGGACTTGACTCCACTCTGTCCATGCCTTCAGGCTCTGTGAGCAGTGGGACTTAAGAATGAAAGAGTGCTAAAGGGAGCTTCTGAACAGCACGTACTTCCAGTGATGGATGGCTGCTTTTAAGCACTTATGATCTAATTCGGAGCGAAGAGGTGGCTGGAAGGCAGAATTTATAACTGAAAAGGAAGCAGAGGGAAAGGTTTGAGCATTTGCAGTCTGGTCAGGGAATAGGGAGGAGAAACGTGGATGCTTGGAGCCCAGGAAGCACTTGCTTTAGAGATTAGTGCAGATCAAAAGGAGCTTGAGGATAATGAGAAAGAAGCCTGAGGGTGTGTGTGTGAGCTGCCTCCACATCACATGGCTACCTGTCCTGGAAGACAGTGGGCATGGCACTCCATAAATCTGCTACTCAGCCCCCTGCTTTGCAGAGGTTCCCTGCACTGCCACTGTAGCTGGGTAAACCATCCATGTCTCTGAAGGAACAAGTGTCTTTCCAACTCTGAAGCCAGGAAAGGAAGAAGGGTATGGAGGGAAATACATTCAAGGAGTTGCAGGTGGATTAAGACCTACTTTGTTCACTAGCACACAGGCTAATGGGCAGGCAGACACTAGCAGGCACCCAGGTATGCAGTCCCAAGGCTGGTACAGACACAGTACATAGGCAGGCACAGGTGCACACACAGACCGGCAAACAGGCTTATAGGAAGACACAGTCATTTGGTGAAGGCAAGGCGAAGGCAATGTTTCAGTCCTCAAACCTTACAGACATAGTTATATAAAGCCCCCACACAACTGGTATTGTGGCTGGAGAAACTAACATTTTCAAATCAGGTACCTGAGGCCCAAATGGGAAGTCCCAGCTTTCATTCCTGATCTGGCCTTGAGCATGCCAAGGGGAATAATCTCCCAAGCCTGAGCCAGGTAGGAAGCTCTTTATGATATTTACAGATACAAGATTTAGAGACCATTCAACATCATCCTAGATCTATTCTACCATTGGTAAGCAACAGGGTCACAGGCCCTTCTAGTCTACCTGATTGTGGACTATGCATGAGGGTCTATGTGACCTGGGACTGTGCACATAGGTCTCTCCTTATGAGTCTTAATAGTGGGGGAGACCTGAGTTGAAATTTCTTGTGGGGAAGCATATTTGCAGAAGCAAAAGTAAACGTTGTACGTTATGTATCTTGTTCTCTCAAGCCAGCAGGAGGGCTGGTTTCTTAGGTAAACTTCTGCTGTTTTCTTAGGAAGCAGGGGCTGATAAGCAGGGGCTGCTTTCTCAGGCTAGCTGCTCTGGAGTTATTTTTCCCCAGTTAATTTTATTTTTTTCCCCTTAATTTCCAGTATTCTGCCAAAATAGTTATATAACACTGTTTACTTCCAGGTTCCCTGACTCATATCATCCTGGATGTGTAGTAGTAGCCATTTTGGACCATACCAGATATCCCTATTGAGGATATGAATGAGCCCTTACAGCTCTCTGTTCCTTACAAGTAGGTCTCGTGCCTTGTTGTCATACATGGGGTGCTAACTATGCAAGCATGTAGAATGCCACTGCGCTACAGGAGACCTGGCATCAATAAGATCTTAGTAGAAAGGCTAGAGAGTAAGGCAGAAAAACCTGCTACACATAAAAAATAAATAAAATATACAAAAAAGGCTTCAAATTCGAGTAATGATAAAAATGAATCACGAATTTTGCATCATGGGCAAACATGATCATCGAGAGGAAGGGAAGAATATTATGGATTGAGGACATCTCTCCAAGTTTTCTGTTCTGGAAGCTTGCTGGTGTTCCTCACAGTGGCAGTATGAGGGTGTTGAATCTATTAGGAGTTAGGGATGAGTAGAAGATAACTGGATTATGGGGGCATCACGCTTGCAAGGGATTAGTGGAGACTTCATGGGACTGGATCAGTTTCCTTCAGGATGAACTGATGTAAGGGATGCTGGGGTATCTTCTGTGTTTCTCTTTTGCCTGTGCTGCCCACTGCTCTTCTGCATATTGAGATGCCGTTCTCATGAGGACGACGCTGGAGCTATCAGCCTTTGGAGTTGGACTTTTACCTAATCTCTCTTTTGTATGCATGCCAAGACATGTAGACTGAATTGAGACAGAAATAAATGAGGTAAAAGTAATTTGAACTAAGAAGTCAAAATAAAATATTTAAACAAGAGCTAAAATATTTATCTCTCAAACAAATGTTTGGGTAAGTGGCCAGATGTCAGTGTGTTCACTCTGCAGTCTTTGGGCTCCTGGCTCGTGCTGCGCTTGCTTTGCTGAACTAAAGGACTTTATATCCTGATAGTAAACTAGCAATGAAGGGCCTTTAGGAGAAAATTCTTTCTGGTCAAGATTATAGAGTGTCTGGCCTGGGTGGATCCTCAACCTTCTATCTGGTCAAGGGACCACCCTAGGAAGACAAATTCACCTTAAGCCATGCTAATGATACTGGTGGATTAATTAGTTTTTTTCCCCAGATTTCTTTGATCTTATATTACTCTAAAGTATACATACATATCCTTCATCCATATACCAAAACTTCCTAACTCTGAAAATAAACAGTAGCTTAGTTCTGTTACAACCTGTTAAGGGATTCACAATATAAGTTTTTAATGCGATAATGTTCTTTTCTTGCCTGGAATCCATGGCACTAGCATAAGTAGCTTACAGGGTTGCAACTCTGTAGTTTTGTAACTGTGTTCAGTTTTATAATTTCTTCAGAAAAGCATAACTTCCTTTTATTCTTTCATTCTGTGCTAATTAAGTTTTCCCTAACAGTTGGGCTTCCTTCCTCTTTCACTAAAGCTCCCCTTTCTACCGTATGGTTGCTAGCCTGCCAGGTGTCTGACTTCTATGCCAGCTTTAATGGCATGCCATGGCTTTTCTGTCCTCTCTTCCATTCTCCTCCTGGAAGCTGCTGTGATTTAAGCTGGTCTGTCCTGGAGGCTTTTGCTTTAAAGTCTAATAAAATGATTTTAAAGTTCCCTTTGAGTGCATTCTTAAATTCTTGTAATTAATAAAATGATGAACACTTTAAGGGTCCCTGATTTCCCCTATATCAATGGTCAAGGCTTTTCTAGCTCCATTCCTTATAACTTCATTACAAACAACATGAAAATGAAAAAAAAAAATAAAGGAAAGGCCTGCTTTCTTCAAGGATACTTTGCAAAAGTTACCAAGATTTCCTTGTATCCTTCCAAAAGGGATACTTAGTTAATTTCCATCTTAGCTGCAAAGAATTCTGAACAATGTTGTCATTATTCTAAATATTTCGGCTAACAATGAACAAGTGAGAGAATGGAAACTGGGACAAATAACATTTTATGGTAAAATATAGACCTGTCAGAACCATGTATTGGTTGCAGCTGTAGCATATCACTGAAACTTAGTGCCTTAAAAGCAACATGAAATTGCTAAGCATGGTGGTGCATAACTGTAATCTCCTCACTTGGGAGACAGAGGCAGAAAGATGGCAGCAAGTTTGAGGGCAGCCTGGACTACATAGTGAGACCTCATCTAAAAGAAAAACTCAAAGCCAGAAAGAAAACAAAACGAAGCAAATCATGATTTTATTGCCTCCAAATTTAGGAGGCCACAAATCAAAACTAAGTTACACTGGGCCAAAATCAAGGTGTGTGTTAGTTAGGTTATGTTTCCTGAAAAGCATTGTGGAGAATCTGTTTCATTTCCTTTTCTTCTTTATAGATGTTACCCATAATCTTTACTTCAAAATATCATTGCTCCAGCATTTATATCACCTGACCTCCACTATGGTTCTCAACGTCTCCTTTCTTTTTCTCCATCCTACTATCCCTCGTTTTCATCTCTGTCCTAGAACCTCTTCTCTCTTTCTTCATACCCATATTGGGCTCAAGTGTACAGTAGGATATTTGGCCCATTCCAAGTCTCTTAATCACATCTGTGAAACCAGGAACAAATTCATAGTGTGTGGACTAGGATGTGGATATCTTTGGAATAAAGCACAATAACATAAAAATTTTAGACTTGAAGATTGAGAGAAAATCCTAAATGACATGAATATATATTTATATATATATATAGAATATATATAAATTATTATATAGTAGAGTTAACATTTTCATTTTGGTTTTGACAAATTTTCATGTGTTTGTTTGGACATGTGATTGGTTTCATGAAGCCAGATGTTGACACTGGCTATTTTCCTTAGACACTTTCCACCTTAATTTTTCAAAATAGGCTCTTTAATCCTAGCACTCTGGAAGTAGAGGCAGGCAGATCTTTGTTGGTCTACAAAGTGAGTTCCAGGACAGCTAGGGCTACAAGGAGACCCTGTCTCGAAAAGACCAAAATACAAACAAACAAACAAACAAAAAACCAAAATAGGCTCTTTCACTGAGCCAGTTGGTCACCAGTTCACTATGCTGGAAGGCTAGGAGGCTCCAGTCTCATCCTGTGTCTGAGTGCCTGTCCCCAGGCTCTGTATTTACAACTTCCTCCCACCCTGCTTACCTTTGGATGTCACTTCTGGGGTCTGACTCTGTTTCTTCATGATTTCATGGAGAACAGTACTGCCAGTCTCTGAACATTTTCCTGGGATAGGTACAGGATTCATATGATCACAATTTAAAAGTTATACTGAAGCTCTGAGCTTAAGAGAGCTTGTCTGTGTGACAGAGTCCTTAGTCCAGCTGGCCCTCAGGTCTAGTGCCTTTTTCTATAGTGCTTGCGGCCCAAATGACACTTGAGTTTTAAAACTTTCCATCCATTGAGTTGTCAGTTGTCTTTCTTTCCTAATTTTACCACCATAGTACTTAAGTTAAAATATTTAATTTTTGATTTATTTTTATTTTATGTGTATGAGTATTATGCCTGCATGTATGTAAGTGTACCTGTGTTGTGCAGTGCCTGAGAAGTACAGATGAGAGTATTGGATCACCTGGAACTGGGAGATACCAAGGGTCGGGTCATTAGTTGCTATGTGGGTGGTAGGATGAACATGGATCCTATGCAAGAACCACCAGTGATCATCACTGAGCCATCTCTCCAGCCCCCAAATTTCTTTTTTTATATATATTTTTATTTTTTTTGTGCATTTCATATATCTTAATCATATTTAGAATCCCTCCTCCATTTATGCCTCCCCAGTCCTCCTTCCCACTGAATTTCATGAATTCTGCCATCTATGTTAAGTCCTATATGATCAAGCATTTGTATCCAGATACCCTTCTGTTTAAGTTCATCCACTGGAGTCTAGTCAGCTTATATAGCATCACTCCCTTAAGGAAGATCAACTCTCCCTCATCCCACAGTAATTAGTTACCAATAGTTCCGCAGCTAATGTTGGGACCTGCATTTCTTCAATTCTATGCTGGGTTTTTGTCTGATTGAGTCAGCATGGGTCTTGTGCATGGTGTAATCATTGTTGAAAGTTCACATGAGCGTGTTCCCAGAGGCTTAAATTCTCTGTTTCCTTATGTTCTTGCACCTCCCCTGGCTCTTACAATCTTTTCACCCCTCTCTACAATGGTCCTTGTGTGGGTGAGGTTTTACATAGGAGTCCTAACTAGGGACAAGCATTCTGCAGTTTCTTATTCTTTAAAACTGAGCCACTCGTGGCCTTCTGGATGCATCCCACTCTGTTATAAAATAACAGGGGCTATTGGCACAGCCCTTGTTTACCTCCCAGGACCTGAAGGTAAGGCCGGACATACTTTGGACACAGAACTTGGAGCAATGGAGCTGGAACTGACCTGAAAGCCTCCTCCCTGAATTCTAGCTCTTATAGTTCTAGGGGATATTATGCAAGCTGCCGAGGGAGAAAATCAACCCATGCTCCAAACCAGCTGTAAAATCCAAAAGCCACAACAAATGGGACAGCAAAGCATCTCTATTGGTGCAGTAGTGTCACTTATCTGGGGGCTAATCAACAGCTATCTTATTAAATTTAAAGCCTTCTCGGGGCTGGAGAGATAGCCTAGCGGTTAAGAGCACCGACTGCTCTTGCAGAGGACCTGGGTTCGATCCCCAGCACCCACATGGTGGCTGAGAACCGTCTGTAACTCCAATTCCAGGAGAACTCCAGTTCCAGGGGAATCCGAGACCCTCTTCTGACCTCCACGGCATTGCACGACAGGGGTGCGCAAACCTACATGCAGACAGTACATTCATACACATAGAAAATAAATAAAATAAAAAAAAAACCTTCTCAATGAGAGAGAACTCATAGGTGACACTGTAAATATGGCCAAATACACATTGCCAGAGAGGTCATAGATCTTAGAGAAAAACCCTATCTCTGTCATATCTCTCGACAAATGAGGATGCTTACTGTATGCCAAATATGGATCCTTATATTTATAGATAAGTTAAAGTATACCCCACTCATCAAAGAAACTTCTTTTTGTTAGAGATAGAAGCTATTTCTCCAAGGGGAGAGCCAATAGCCAATTAGATTTGAGATATACAGGCACATGGCTGCCTCTGCTGCACAGTATTTCCAGGCAGGTGAGGTGTAGCTGGTGCTGACGGTGGAGTCTTGCTTGACTCAGGGAGACCCATATTTGCTTTATTGGTTTAGTGGCCTTTGGTAACACTCTGTGGCATTCCAGAGGCCATCTGTACACTTGCATGTGTGGTCTCAATACATCCCTCCCATGTTAATATCAGGTCTTCGGCAGCAGGGTCTTATTGCCTCTCCTCCTGTAGGTATCCCAACCTAGAGGCAAGGAGCCCTTACCTTTTGTGGGGCCTTGGATCCCCTGGCCAACATCCACCTGGTAGAACAATCCATTGCTGATGTCAGAGCTCCTGTATTAATATATTTTGCCTGAGTGCATAGCCCTAGGACTTTAGTATTATATTTGGTTCTGAACAGAGAGTAATCCCTTCCACAGTTCCCATGTCTAGTAGTCAATTAAAGAAAGCAGTTTTACCGGTTTTATAAGAGATTACCTCTACAATAGTTGTCTCCAATTTACAGTTGGGGAACGACCTCATCATCATCATATTTCTCCTTGTTCTATGGGGGGAAAGGCAAGAAAGTCTCTCATATCAGAATCTTTGTGGCACCTAGAAGGTAAGTTTCATTAGGACTCATTATAACTAGTTGTTACATGTAGGATCCACATAGGGGTTCGATGTTTATGGCAATCTGAGGCTTTTCTTCCTTTGAATGTTCAGACGGGTCAGCCTTTCTGTTGCCACTTTTTAGTACATCCTACTCAATGCAAACCTGTATCTTTTCTTTCTCAGCCGTTAAGTTGGTGACGTTTTGGCCTGTTGGAACAAACAAATCTTTTCCCATAGTTAGTTTTAAGATTTGAATTGCAAGGGTTTGATGAAAAGGTTTCATGTCTTTCTGTATCCCCCCCCCCTTTTTATTGGCTCTCCCCTTGGAGAAATAACCCATGGCTGATGCCACAAGCTTACATCCTCTACAGGTTAGGAGATGTTATAAGCCACAGTAAGACCCTGTCATATTTAACAGGGGGGAAAATTGTAATTCATGGATTAACATATCCAAACATGTGTCTATGCTAAAGTAACCTACCATAACTATTAGTGCTGCTTAAATACCTATATATCTAATTGCTTGTTCTTCATTAGTAGGATCGAAAGGTTATTCCTGGACAAACTGTCAGCCCATGAAAGGAAACAGCCAGAATTGACCAGACTCCAAGTCAACAGCTCCAGAGAGAGTGGGCTGTTTTACCTCTCATCCACCTTTGCCCCTTTTCTAAGCCTAGGGAACAACCTGCGGAAGAGGGGGCATGGTAGAATGTAAGGGCTGCGATTGGGGTGAATGGTGAAACTACAGCAATGTAGTCTGGACACTCATTTGATCAACTTGATTGAACAAACAACCTGTCACCCCCCACTGGATGGTGGGGCTGTAGGTGTTTGGGCACAACAGCCTGCAGATAGGTTTTGCATGAAGGATGCTTGTACTCATGGATTATCACTTATAGCTAAAAATGAAAAAAAAAAAAACTGAGAGAAAGATGCAGGACAGTTATGGCAGAATGCATGATCTGGGATGGGGTGGGGGTGGGGGGGGAGGGAAAGGGAAATAAGCCTGAACTGAATTGGAAAAAATGTATGAAATGCACAAAGCATCAATAAAAACCAATTAAAAAAAAAGAATTAATATATCAGAAAGGAAAAGACTGAAGGCCAGAGTAATTAAGTCAATTGTCTAGGAAGCTGCAAGCCCTTTCTGCTGTATCTTCATAAGTAAATTCCTTTTTATCATGGAAAATGAAAAAAAAAAAAAGAAAAGAGATAGAAGCTATTACAGAGTTCCATAACTGTTCAAACACAGAAGACATATTTCTGAGAGATGTTCAGCCCTAAGTGACCCATCTATAGTGGAACCTCTACACCTATGGCTCATGAAACATAGTGAATAGAGGGGAGGGAGAATACTAATACAACCCTTAACTCTCGCCAGTTAAAATTTCTTATAGCTTCTCTGTTTCTCTCTTTTAAGAAACTTTTTTGGTGTTCATGACTCTACTCTTAGGCTTTTTTTTACACTCCATACATGTACTCAATTTACAAAGTCTGAAAATAAAGTATAGGTTGATTCCAAAACACATTTAGAGATTCACAGTTTACATACATGAAACATCATGTGACCCTTAGAATATGTGCAACTTTATATGTGTATGTGTAAGCCAAAATAAATTTAATTAATAAAAAAAGAAACTTCTTTGGAATAATGTAGCTTGAACCTAGGGCCTTACACATGCTATCCAAGCACTTTAACACTCTCTGCTCAAACCTCTTTCTACTTTTTATGTACAGACGGGGACTCTTGTTCAGGTTAGCTTTGAGGTGATGGTGTAGCCCACTTGGCATTGAACTTGCCATCCTTGTGTCTCAGTCGCCTGACTAGCCAGGTTACAGCCTGTTCCACCAGGCTTAGCAAATTTTTTTTAATGCTTACAAACTTCTTGAAAAAAGATGTCCTACTACATTTGCTTTTACCCTAAATAAATGACCATAAAGCAATGAATAGTTTTATGTGTTAATTTATATATGTTTGTGAAGATGCTTTTTAGATGTGACTTATAGGAATGAATTTTACATAGTATGTGTACATACTATAGAAAACATGATCTGTACCTAGTATTGCAAAAGAAAAGTTCATTTTACCAAAAAGTTCATCTTACCTTCTACATTTATAATGTAGACAAGCTCACTGAGCCCTGTGTTCCTCTGGTGATCTGGTCACATGGCCTCAATCCCTAATGACCTGCCTTCCCCTACACTTAAAATAATGTATGAATGTGCATGTGTGTGTGTGTGTGTGTGTGTGTGTGTGTTTACATTTCAAGTGCTGCAAACAGTGCTTAACTTCCTGCAAACAAAGCCGTAATTTGGAGTGTTACTTCTTTTGTTCTGGAGAACAGTTCTAACAGAAATCAGAAGGAACAGGTTCTCAGCATTTGGCTCCACTATTGGCCTTAAACTGGATGCTAAGATTCAGGCTGGTTTTATTTATTATTATTTTAGTTTTTTTATTTTATTTATTATTTTTATATGTATGAGTATATTGACTGCATGCATGTAAGTGCACCTGTGTTATGCAAAGCCTGCAGAGGTCAGAAGAGAGCATCAGATTCCCCTGGACCTGGAGTTAAGGATGGTTGTTAGCTGCCATATGAGTGCTGAGACTTGAACCCAGGTCTTCTGGAAGAAGAACCAGTTCTCTTAACCAACCAAGTCATCACTCTAGCCTCAGGCTGTATTTTTTAATAATAGATAACAGTAATGTGGTTTCCCCAGCTGCAGCAGTGACTAAAGTACATAGCCAATTGACTTTTAGAAAAAAAGTGTCATAGATAGCAAGAGTGGTCTGATTTAATTGATTGAAACTTGGTACAAAATTGAGGCTTACCTGCAGAAGAGATCCCACCTGTTGTGGGTTTCTGTAGCCCATGGTGCTGTGGTGGGCCTCTGCAGCCTGCGATGGGAGGGTCAGGCTGCCCTTCAGATTTCAGCCATATTTTGCCAGCTCACACAATCACATAAGCTATTTCCTCACAGTAAATCCCTTGACAGATCTTATGAACTCTGCTTCTTTAGTTGAACTCTAACATCCACAGGTATCCTTTAACAATTCCTCCTGATCAAAGGAAAAAATAATATGGAACTGGAGTATCACTTGTTGGTATATATTGAAAGTAAATTGAACAAACCCACATAACTTTTAGTGAGTATGTACAACTTACCATTCCAAAAACACTAGATTTTTTTGACTGGGTCTTAAGGATCTTGAACTTACTTCTCTATTATTTTTTATATTCATACTAGGTAAGAGACAATGTTTTAAATTCAAAGACTGCGATTTTTCTTTACATGGCTTCAGTCATTTCTGGAGTTGCTGTGTTCATTGCTGTGTCTAGAAACTCATCCACCCATGCAGCAAACAGATATTTACTGTCTATGTTAACTGTTATGGCTGCAACAGGGCAGAGCTTTTCTTTCATCAGTGACTACAGTAGCAGAGCAGAAATAAATGAAGAATTTCCCTCATTCTTTCAAAGGTAGTGAAAGAAACCCAATAGTTCTTGCTGAGCCTAGGTTGTCACGTTCTTTAAATTTATATTTGAAATTTGAAAAGATCCATTTTAAAATCTATTGTTCTTTTCCGATGAAAGGGATTCAGAGTGATCAGAAAAGCTACTTTCCCCTTTCCGCCTCCATTAAGAAGCAATTCTAGGTTCCAGCCTTGAAAAGCGAGGTTAGAGAAAGATGGGAAAGCTCTGAGCAGGAGGTCAGGAAATTCCTGGAATGCCAGGCTGTCCCCTCTAACAGCAGGTCACCATGTGGATGGGCCTGTATTGCTGAAACACAATAAATATTGGTTCCACCAAGTATAATGCTAGTGATGTTCATAAATCTTGACAGGAATGTGAGCCACAGAACTCACGTGACCTGTTGGTTTTTCGCTTTGTTCTGATTGAACAGAAAGACAGCAGCATCAGGAGCCTCCATCCTTGAGCCCACAGCCTCTTGATTCTGTGCTTACAGACTTCCTGATGGCACACTGCAGCCAAGTGCACTGCAGCCACGGTCCTGCCTCTGTCCTGCACTTTCTTTTTTTTATTTATTTGTTTATTATTTTTTAAGGGCTTCACAATGTAAGAGCACAGTTGTTTTCAGATCACATTGACATTGCTCGGTTTGCCATACAATTAGGTAATTGGTGCTAGCATCCATAGATGAGGGATACCATTCGTCATTTGTTTTTCTGGGACTGTGTAACTTCACTCAGCATGATATCTTCTAGCTCCAGCCATTTACCTGCAAAACTCATCATGTCATCTTTCTTTACTACTACACAGAACTCCATTGTGCAGATGTACCACATTTTCTCTATCCACTCCTCAGTTGAGGGGCACTTGGGTTGGATCCAGCTCCTTGCTATTGTGAAGAGAGCTGCAATAAACATGGCTGTGCATGTATCTCTGTGGTAAGATGACTCTTGTGGGTACATGCCCAGGAGTGGTGTGCCTGGGTCAGGTGGCAAGTTCATTCCAAGTCTTCCAAGGGTTCTCCACACTGCTTTCCATAGTGGCTATACAAGTTTACATTCCCACCAGCAGTGGATGAGTGTTCCCCTTTCCCCACAACCTCTCCAGCACTTGGTATCATTTGTTTTCTTGATCCTAGCCAATCTTATTGGAGTAAGATGATATCATAAAGTGGTTTTGATTTGCATTTCCTTAATTATTAGCGACGTTGAACACTTCTTAAGATGTTTCTCAGCCATCTCTAATTCCTCACTTGTGAAATCTCTGTTCAGCTCTTTGCTACATCTTTTGAGTGAGTCATTTGTTTTTGGGGTAGTTTATATATTCTGGAAATCAATGCTTGTCCTGCACTTTCTTTTTTTTTTTCTTTTTTTTTAAATTTTATTTATTTCTGTATGTGTATGAATGTACTGTCTGCATGCAGGTTTGTGCACCCGTGTTGTGCAATGCCACAGAGGTCAGAAGAGGGTCTCGGATTTCCCTGGAACTGGAGTTCTCCTGGAATTGGAGTTACAGATGGTTCTCAGCCGCCATGTGGGTGCTGGGGATCGAACCCGGATCCTCTGCAAGAGCAGTCGGTGCTCTTAACCGCTAGGCCATCTCTCCAGCCCCTTGTCCTGCACTTTCTACTCTACCCTTCGCTTATCCCTGAGTGCACGTGCTCTTATTCATAATTTCA
The DNA here is from genome assembly GCA_009823505.1 of Rhizomys pruinosus. Lineage (NCBI taxonomy): Eukaryota > Metazoa > Chordata > Mammalia > Rodentia > Spalacidae > Rhizomys > Rhizomys pruinosus. Next base: position 968,268 of record VZQC01003927.1, on the reverse strand, counting down.
CTTTCTCGAAAGGCATTCACTGCTTGTGAACTGACTGCATTCCTTTAATTATTTTATCTCCTAAGTTACTTTATTTTTATTTGGTCCACCATCTTTGAATGAGTTAAAAATTCATGATTTTTGTAAGAAAAATAATAGATGCTCAGAGAAATGAACTCCATCAAATGACACTTTGAACAAAGGAAGGTTCATAAGAAAGTGGGGCTCTATTTTGAAAGAACTTCTATATGAAACTTTCAAACAGATTTTTTCCGTCATCATTTTTTCTTTAATCTTTACTGAGTGACTGAGAATTAAGCTATTTTCAACATACATAATTACCATGTTATCTATGGCAATTCACAGTAAAAAATATGCTTGTTCCCAAAATGGTATCAGTGAGTAGCTTTTCATACTGTATGTCTTACAAAATTAATGTTCCTAAAAGTTTTTCTGCATTTTTTCATATTTTTTTTTATTTTTATTTATTTATTTATTTTTATGTGTATGAATGTATTGTCTGCATGCAGGTCTGCGCACCCGTGTCGTGCGATGCCGCGGAGGTCAGAAGAGGGTCTCGGATTCCCCTGGAACTGGAGTTCTCCTGGAACAGGAGTCACAGACGGTTCTTAGCCGCCATGTGGGTGCTGGGGATCGAACCCGGGTCCTCTGCAAGAGCGGTCGGCGCTCTTAACCGCTAGGCCATCCCTCCAGCCCCCATTTTTTCATATTTTTGCCTGAAGTTCTCACAGGCCTTGAGGGTCATCATTTCCATTGAATAGTTGAAAATGCACAATCCCATGCTCAGGAGGCAGGAAGTTGAACACAGTTTTTAAGACTATGAAGTATTGGCTAATTTAACTTGCCTTGCTGAGGAGAAATAAAAATTAGAGGATAGCTTCATTAATGACTAAATATTTTTTTAATTATTTTTAATTTTTTTTACTTTTTTTTTAAATTAATTTTATTTATTTCCATATGTGTATGAATGCACTGTCTGCACGCAGGTCTGTGCACCCGTGTCGTGCAATGCCGCGGAGGTCAGAAGAGGGTCTCGGATTCCCCTGAAACTGGAGTTCTCCTGGAATTGGAGTCCCAGATGGCCCTCGGCCACCATGTGGGTGCCGGGGATCGAACCCGGGTCCTCTGCAAGAGCGGTCGGCGCTCTTAACCCGCTAGGCCATCTCTCCAGCCCAATGACTAAATATTTTTAAACTAGAAAATTAGGTGCTGGAGGGATGGCTCAGTGGTGAAGGGAACTAGCTGCCCTTGCAGAGGACTGAGGTTCAGTTACCAGCACCCACATGTTGGATAAAAAGTCTGTAACTCCAGTTCTAAGAGTTCTGAAGCCCATTTCTGACCTCCATGTGCATGGTACGCTTACATACATGCAAAACAAAACAATAAGTATATAATGAGTCATAGATATGGTATACTATAATACAATATATTATATGGAGCATCATGGTATGGTATATGTGAGACATATATATATATATATTATTAAATATATATATTTTTTTTTTTTTTTTTTTTTTTTTTTTTTTTTTTTTAATTGTATTTATTTTGTTTAATTGATTGTTTTTTCTCCTTACAGCTTGCACAGTATACTCTGAACTATGACTTCTAGTTTTTGCTCCAAGACCTGTGTCTTAAGTATGTCCTATCTTCAGCGATTTAGTTTCTTAACTTCAATTTTAGGAAAATAATAAGGGCTCTGGGCAATAGCCTGTGCTATTTTTTGAGTCTCTTTTACTGTCCTTACCACTTGAAGGGTGGTTTCTCCCATATGGCACTGTATTTCTTGTTATATAGTCCTCAGGTATACACATCCATATCATGGTCTAGATACTGTATATGTAATTTTCATGGGGTGTTACTTCATTTTGCAACAGATAAGATGATTGTAGGTTCCGCAAATAGGTAACCATATAGATATGTATGATCTGAAAGAATTGCCAGCCCTAGAACAACCACAGCTACAGTGGTAAGCGCTAACATCTTTAGGGCCTCTGGAACATAGCTGGAAACAGGTAGGTAGAAAGAATAACTAAATACAGCTCCCTCACCCATCACCAAAGTGAATCTCTTCTGAAGAGCGAAGGAGCAGTCACAGTGCACGACAGAAGGTTCAGAATGTTAAGGGCCCAGGTTTAGAGAACAATAGATGAGAAGGTGAGATGTCCTCTATGAGGATAGGGAACCTCCTCGTGAGTTAAACCTCATCCAACCAATGACTGGTCGTCGAAAGGAGGAACATTACACAGAAGAGGCAAAAAGATTTAAGAGCCAGGTTTGGTCCAAGAACATAAGGTGAAAGCAAAGGCTTATCCAAGGCACTGGGAACGAATTGCTCGGTGTGGATCTGTGCAACATAGTGAAGATATCACACAAGATCCATACTGATTCAGACAAAAACTCAGTGTAGAACTGGGGAAATGGGCAGAGCCCCAAAACGAAGGAACGTATTTATTGTGACAGAGGTAGATTTTTTTTGCAAGGGGGGGTACGTTATGTCCTAGGAGATAAGTTCTTGTCCTCTATTTTTAGTCCCAGCTGAGTTGGAGCTCACTATGTAGACAAACAAGGCTGGCTTAAAATCACAGACAGATCCCCACCTGAACTTACTGCTTCCCGATAGCTGGGATTAGAGGTGCAGTACCACGCTTAGCACCAGCGAAAGATATTTATTTTCGACAATTTCTTGTTTCTTTTATTTTGGTTTTTATGAGAGACGAGCGTGCCGCCTAGTAAGGCCATCTCTAGGTGTATCCGCAACAAGCTGGTAACTACACTATTTAGACGGTTGGACCTAAACTAATTGAGTAGTCTAGCGTTGGGACCATCTGACTCCCGGAAATAGCATAGCTAAGTATATTAAAAGGGGAGTGTGCCACCAGGCGTGGCTTAGCAATAATTTTTACGGGAGTGACTGGCTTAGGAATGATGAGAACTTACTAGACTCCAGCTCGGAAAACTCTGCAATCAGAGGGACTCTGGCTGAACGCGAAGTTAGGTCTTTAGAGCAATTAGTAAGCACAGAACAGCATTATTGGAGAACCTTCGGTGGGGGCCTATCGCGAAGGGTTTGTTGTAGTGAAGGAAACGAGAACTAAAATATGATAGTAAGTCTTACTATAGTGGATAATTCAAGAGAGACTCCGAGTAGAAACACATTGCATAAAAAAAAGATATTTGCAAACCCTGAATATAGAAAGACAGATGTTGCTTAAATATCAAATGTGCAGAGAAAACCCCATAGGAAAGAAGTTAATGGAATTTTAAATTAATAAAGATCAAGTCGAGATGAGATAGAGATTGAGGCTAGTTCAGTCACAGGTCTGAGATAGGAGGCAGTTTGGGCGCTTAGAATGTCTGGTTAAGGGGGGGGAGGGGGGGTGGCGTCGCAAAAAACAAATGCGAAAAACCCTAATGTTGCTCTAGGGGAAAAAAGACACCGGACAAGGAGGTGTGATACGATCCGCAGTGTGAGCCGCAGGCACGCCACACAATATGGGCTGGGAGGCAAGTGTGACTACGTGGGGACACAAACAGGTTGTTGCTTTATTGCAAGTGCTTGAAGCACCAAGATCCTTATGAGAGCAAGTCTCGGCTGAGTGACCCTCTTCTATCGTGGGACTATCCCACACTCGCACATTGGCGAACGGACACGGCTGGCACCAACCCTACTAGCATGACAGTACATTCCGACACATACATTTGGCCAGTAACTATGTAGGAAATGGCTAACAATGGAGCAGTGTGGATGACACAAAGTAATAATTAAGTCCACTTTTAAACAGAAGAAAAAGACAAAAATGTTTTTGGATATGCAGTGTTGATTTTGGCATTCAATTAGAGACAGTTTTGAATGCAGGGAACATCGGGATCCTAACTGTTGGTGCACACACAGTGTTAAATGGTAACGGAGCTTGTGATCGCACAGTGGAACAGCTTGTGTGAACACCAATAAGAAGCAGTCTTTCCACACATTTTCTCTGAATAAATAACATATTATTCATATTATTTTTTCCTGAAAGTTTGGAATAAAATTTTTGTATCCGTGAGTTTACACTTTTCAGTTACAACATATCTTTAGCATCTTTGCATGTAATATACATTGGCTATTCTATTTTTCCTCAAGGTATTTTTTAAAAAAATTTATTTAATTATTTTTTATGTGTATGAGTGTGTACTATCTGCATGTAGGTTGGTGCACCCTGTGTCATGCAATGCCACGGAGGTCAGAAGAAGGTGTCAGATTCCCCTGGAATGGAGTTTAAGACTGTTCTTAGCCAGCCATGTGGGTGCTGGGAATCGAACCCCAGTTTCTGCAAGATCAATTGGCACTTTTTAACTGCTGAACCATCTCTCCAACCCCTCAAGGATTTTTTAAAACCCATGATTCCTCATTCATGAGCAATCATATCAACAACAGCATGTTTTTAAAATTGGATTTGTGTGAAGAGTTTTCAGGGGGTTCAGTGTGTGTTTGAGAAGGAAAAAAAAATCCCATGAATCAACAGATACCTAAGAGCCTGCGATAAAACTAAAACTTGACATATTGTCAGATTTTATGCTTGGAGTCAGGTTTGTCTAACCAGGGAATTCAAAAGGTTGTGGGATGCAAATCAGAAAAAAACTCATTAAATGTCCTTCATCCATAAATAACAAAATTATAACCTGAAATATTTTATAATATGTAAAAAATGAATAGAATATTTACATATTTTGTTTTTATTTACTTATTAATCATATGTGATTCATTTTAATATCCCTAAAATTTGTTAATATTTTATTACATGATTAAATATTAACTATATTTTCTAGAGTGAGGAAAAATAGGAGTGAACTGGCTTTACTTTTTATGAAATCTCAGTTTAACTCTGATAATTTTCTTCAGTTCTGATAATTTGCTTCTGCTGCACTTGAAAGCAATACTTTACAAAGGAGCGTAGGTGCAAATGAACAAGCAGACCATTGTCTGTGCTTATTAAGTCATGATACTCATTTTCAAATCTTATCTGCTAATTTTGTAGAAATGCCTTTTGAAACTTGAGAAGCAAATTTCCATCTTTATTAACATCAATCATTTATTCTTTTTATCAGAAGGTGCTATACTTTTATTCTAATCATAAGTAGCTTCTAAACTTAGTAAAATTGGGAGCTTGGAATCTATTTTAACATATGAGAAAATCTTCACAGTTTTTAAAATGATCAATTAAGAGACTATTTTTCAGCAATAATTATACATGGACAGATATATTTCCAAATATCCTGTTGTAAGGTGCTTTCCACATAGCATAAGTTCTTTCAAACAGGAATTACATTCTCACTCATGTAAATTTATGGTCTCGGTTTTGGGGTAGATATTTAGTATGTTTTTCTTTAAATATCTACTAGGTAAAATAGTTCTAATAGCCAGGGTTCACTGAAGAAAGGAGTAGCATATTTGAAAACTAATCTTTCTTTATAATAAGAAACTGCCTATTTCTCTAAATGTCATTATATATAAATATAATATACAATTATATATATATCCTGCCATGAAATACCAAAAAGCCTTTATATTGTATGTAAAAAAATTCATAATAGCCTCAGTCTCATCACAATGTGTTTTTGAAAGATTCTGCTGTATCATTTCTAAAAAACGAATGACTGCCTGATACCTAAACTCATATTACCCAATGTCAAACCAGGTAAGGGCTGAGGGTGTCATGTGGGTGCACCAGTAATGTTAGAAGCCTGAATATCCAACCATGAGTGGGGTTTCTATATTGCTCCTGGAAGCCCATGTTAGGAATATTTGAATTTTCTAAATGTTGTTAGTTAAACATAAGCAAATAGGCATTTGGATGTTTTCTGAATCCCAACACAGTCTCTTTGTATTCTTTATGGAGACCTGTACAATAGAAAACCTAAGATTATATAAAATGTCCAAGGAGGAGAGGGATATGATTAGATTGATGATTTGGGGAGTTAGCTTGAGTGATAGTGTGTTATCAAGGATATTTATGATAAGCCCCTTTCCCTGCTCAGATCTCAGCCATTATCATTCATGTGCCAGTCAAACCATCAGTTCTCCAGGGTCTCAGTCTTTTGGAATGGGCCTGAATGACGCCGTCCTCTTACATGGTGCTGTTGCTAGCAGACAACAGATTGTGAGACTTCTTGGCCTGTACAGTTTCATAAATCAATTCTCTTAGTAAATATCTTCTTACATTTCTATCCCTGTTTGTATGTCTTCTTAGTTCTGTTTCTCTGGCGATCCCTAACATAAAGGACAGCTCCAGTACTTTAGAGACCACTGAAAATATTCAAATTATCCACTCTTAAACTTGCTCATTCTGGCTCCTCTTTACTTCCTGCCAAAAATACAGTGAAGTTGCTTGGATTCTGATTGACAGTAACCCAAGAGGCCTTTCTTCTCTTGAGAGGGTACTGGCTTGTCTTTGGTGAACTCCAGGTATGACCAATCCTAAAAGTATTTCCAGTTTCTATACCTGGGTTTGTATCAGTCCTCCCTACATCTCCTTCACAGTTATGTGGTTAAAGCCTCAACCTATTCTACTTTGGATATTCCTGGCTACACATANATATATATATATATATATATAGTTTGCTATGTCATTAGTTGTAATTATTAGGCTTTACAGTTGGGTTGGCCTATTGATTGATTTTTTTCTCCTTTATCAGCTTGCACAGTATACTCTGAACTATGACTTCTAGTTTTTGCTCCAAGACCTGTGTCTTAAGTATGTCCTGTCTTCAGCAATTGGTTCTTAACTTCAAGTTTTAGGAAATAATCAAGGGCTTTGGCAATAGCCTGTGCTATTTTGAGAGTCTCTTGGACTACCCTGACCAACAAATTGAAGGGAGATTTTTCCTGTCTGACACTGTATTTCTTGTTATATAGTCTTCAGGTATACACATGCATTCATGTTCAGATACTGTATATGTAATTTTCATGGGGTGTTACTTCATTTTGCAACAGATGGAAGATATTGTAGAGTTCCGCAAATGGTCACTCATATAGAATGTATGTCTGAGAGATGCCCAGCCCTAAACAACACAGCTACAGTGGAACCTCTACATCTTAGGCTCATGGAACATGCTGGAACAGGAGGTAGAGAGAATACTAATACATCCCTTCACTCTCACCAGTGAACCTTCTTCATGCAAGAGAGTGAGATGCACACAGAAGGTCATAATTAGCCAGGTTTTAGAGAACAATAGACAGCAGAGTGGATGTCTCTGGATAGGACTCCTCTATTAAACCTCATCCATCCATAGCTCAGAGACCATTACAGAAGAGGGGCAAAAAGATTGTAAGAGCCAGGTTTGGTGCATAAACATAAGGAAACAAAGGCTTTCAGGCCACTGGGAGCTTGCTCGTGTGAACTTGCAACATAGTGAAAGCATACACAAGACCCATCCTGATTCAGACAAAAACTCAGTGTAGAACTGGGGAAATGGGCAGCAGCCCCAACCTTAAGGTAAGTATTTTTGGTGACAGAGGGTAGATTTTTTTTGAGGGGGGGTATTTTTGAGATAAGGTCTTCCTTTTTAGTCCCAGCTGAGTTGGAGCTCACTATGTAGATCAGGCTGGTCTTAAAATCACAGAGATCCACCTGCCTCTGCCTCCCGAGTGCTGGGATTAAAGGTGTGTACCACCACACCCAGCTGAGAGTATTTTTTCACTTTTTTTTTTTTTTTTTGGTATTTTTTGAGACAGGGTCTCCCTGTAGCTCCAGGTATCCTGGTACTCACTATGTAGACCGGGTTGACCTTGAACTAATTGAGATCTGCTTGCCTCTGCCTCCCAAGTGCTAAGATTAAAGGTGTGTGCCACCAGGCCTGGCTTTAGATAATTTTTAAGGGAGTGACTCTAGATAGACTTACTAGACTCCAGTGGATGAACCTGCATCAAGGGACATCTGCTTGACCAGATAGGTCTTAACATATAAGACAGAATGCATGAAACTCGGTGGGGCTTCTGAGGGGTTGTGGATGGAGGAAGGGATCTAAATTTGATTAAGGTCTATTATGTGAAATGCAAACAACTCAGTAAACACATTCATAAAAAGAATTTGCAACCTGAAAAGAAACAGATTTCTAATACAAATGTGCAAATAAACCAAGAAAAGTTAATGGAATTTTTAATTATAAAGATCATGATAGAAATTATGTTTCCAGGCTGGAGAGATGGCCTACTGGTTAAGAGTGCTGACTGCTCTTGCAGAAGACCCAGGTTCGATCCCCAGCACCCACATGGCGCCTGGGAACTGTCTTTAACTCCAGTTCCAGGGGAATCTGACACCCTCTTCTGACCTCCATGACATTGCACGACACGGCTGCACCAACCTACATGCAGACAGTACATTCATACACATACAAGAATAAATAAAAAATTAAAAAAAGAAATTTTATGTTTTCTAGAATTAACCACTGTCAGTAGTTACTGCTACATCTTTCCACACATTTTCTCTGAATAAATAAACATATTATTCATATTATTTTTTCCTGAAAGTTTGAATAAATTTTTAGTATCCCGTGAGTTTACACTTTTCAGTTAGCAACATATCTTTAGCATCTTTGCATGTAATATACATTGCTATTCTATTTTTCCTCAAGGTATTTTTTAAAAATTTATTTAATTATTTTTTTATGTGTATGAGTGTACTATCTGCATGTAGGTTGGTGCACCTGTGTCATGCAATGCCACGGAGGTCAGAAGAAGGTGTCAGATTCCCCTGGAACTGGAGTTAAAGACTGTTCTTAGCCAGCCATGTGGGTGCTGGGAATCGAACCCCAGTCTTCTGCAAGATCAATTGGCACTTTTAACTGCTGAACCATCTCTCCAACCCCTCAAGGATTTTTTAAAACCCATGATTCCTCATTCATGAGCAATCATATCAACAACAGCATGTTTTTAAAATTGGATTTGTGTGAAGAGTTTTCAGGGGATTCAGTGTGTGTTTGAGAAGGAAAAAAAAATCACATGAATCAACAGATACCTAAGAGCCTGCGATAAAACTAAAACTTGACATATTGTCAGATTTTATGCTTGGAGTCAGGTTTGTCTAACCAGGGAATTCAAAAGGTTGTGGGATGCAAATCAGAAAAAAACTCATTAAATGTCCTTCATCCATAAATAAACAAAATTATAACCTGGAAATATTTATATAATTATGTAAAAAATGAATAGAATATTTTACATAATTTTGTTTTTATTTTACTTATTAATCATATGTGATTCATTTTAATATCCCTAAAATTTGTTAATATTTTATTACATGATTAAATATTAACTATATTTTCTAGAGTGAGGAAAAATAGGAGTGAACTGGCTTTACTTTTTATGAAATCTCAGTTTAACTCTGATAATTTTCTTCAGTTCTGATAATTTGCTTCTGCTGCACTTGAAAGCAATACTTTACAAAGGAGCGTAGGTGCAAATGAACAAGCAGACCATTGTCTGTGCTTATTAAGTCATGATACTCATTTTCAAATCTTATCTGCTAATTTTGTAGAAATGCCTTTTGAAACTTGAGAAGCAAATTTCCATCTTTATTAACATCAATCATTTATTCTTTTTATCAGAAGGTGCTATACTTTTATTCTAATCATAAGTAGCTTCTAAACTTAGTAAAATTGGGAGCTTGGAATCTATTTTAACATATGAGAAAATCTTCACAGTTTTTAAAATGATCAATTAAGAGACTATTTTTCAGCAATAATTATACATGGACAGATATATTTCCAAATATCCTGTTGTAAGGTGCTTTCCACATAGCATAAGTTCTTTCAAACAGGAATTACATTCTCACTCATGTAAATTTATGGTCTCGGTTTTGGGGTAGATATTTAGTATGTTTTTCTTTAAATATCTACTAGGTAAAATAGTTCTAATAGCCAGGGTTCACTGAAGAAAGGAGTAGCATATTTGAAAACTAATCTTTCTTTATAATAAGAAACTGCCTATTTCTCTAAATGTCATTATATATAATATATAATATACATTATATATATATCCTGCCATGAAATAGCCAAAAAGCCTTTATATTGTATGTAAAAAAATTCATAATAGCCTCAGTCTCATCACAATGTGTTTTTGAAAGATTCTGCTGTATCATTTCTAAAAAACGAATGACTGCCTGATACCTAAACTCATATTACCCAATGTCAAACCAGGTAAGGGCTGAGGGTGTCATGTGGGTGCACCAGTAATGTTAGAAGCCTGAATATCCAACCATGAGTGGGGTTTCTATATTGCTCCTGGAAGCCCATGTTAGGAATATTTGAATTTTCTAAATGTTGTTAGTTAAACATAAGCAAATAGGCATTTGGATGTTTTCTGAATCCCAACACAGTCTCTTTGTATTCTTTATGGAGACCTGTACAATAGAAAACCTAAGATTATATAAAATGTCCAAGGAGGAGAGGGATATGATTAGATTGATGATTTGGGGAGTTAGCTTGAGTGATAGTGTGTTATCAAGGATATTTATGATAAGCCCCTTTCCCTGCTCAGATCTCAGCCATTATCATTCATGTGCCAGTCAAACCATCAGTTCTCCAGGGTCTCAGTCTTTTGGAATGGGCCTGAATGACGCCGTCCTCTTACATGGTGCTGTTGCTAGCAGACAACAGATTGTGAGACTTCTTGGCCTGTACAGTTTCATAAATCAATTCTCTTAGTAAATATCTTCTTACATTTCTATCCCTGTTTGTATGTCTTCTTAGTTCTGTTTCTCTGGCGATCCCTAACATAAAGGACAGCTCCAGTACTTTAGAGACCACTGAAAATATTCAAATTATCCACTCTTAAACTTGCTCATTCTGGCTCCTCTTTACTTCCTGCCAAAAATACAGTGAAGTTGCTTGGATTCTGATTGACAGTAACCCAAGAGGCCTTTCTTCTCTTGAGAGGGTACTGGCTTGTCTTTGGTGAACTCCAGGTATGACCAATCCTAAAAGTATTTCCAGTTTCTATACCTGGGTTTGTATCAGTCCTCCCTACATCTCCTTCACAGTTATGTGGTTAAAGCCTCAACCTATTCTACTTTGGATATTCCTGGCTACACATAACACTGAGACACCTGGGTCAAAGCACTTGTATGCTGGTTTTCAATGACCTGTTCAGTTATGTTTCCTACCATGATCCGTGAAATCTAGGAGGCAGCATTGTCCTTGTCTCTCTAGCTCCATTTTCTGATGTTACTCCTGGCATGTGGTAAGTCTTCAATAAAACTAACAAAGCACTCTGAAACTAGAACAGTGATGAATTGAATGGACAATACATCAGTTTATTGCCTGCATGTGTGTGAGTGCACTGGTGTCCTGGAATGCTCACGGAGCTCAGAAGAAGGCATCTGATCCTCTGGAACTGTAGCTACTGGCAGTTGTTAACTGCCAAACAGGTGCTGGGAATCCAACTTGGGTCCTCTACAAGAGCAGCCAATGTTTTTAATGGCTGAGCGTTCTTTACAGCCTGAATTTTACAGATTTTAAACAAGTAAATAAACCACAATGTTTACAAAGTTTTTGACTTAAGGATCTTAAATGAAAAAAAGAGACATACCTTTAACTCTTGACAAGACCCATAAATAATTATGCAATTATTTTTTATGGTATTATCTAAAGCTGTCAGTTTCCTGGTTCTTATTTTAATCACCCTTACTGGGTATCATTTCCTAACAGAAATCACACACTTAGAGAGTCTTTGTAACTGCAAAGCTTCTCTTTAATTCTATGGTTTACAGTGTCAGTATGATTTTGATCAAACATATCTACAGGAAAAGGCCCTTCTCCACCTAAACAACTTAGAGCATGGTTATTTTGGGTACACTGAGGTTCCATTAGTTTTAAAGGGCTGCTTTCTTCTTATTTATCTTTATTCTTAATTTCAACGGCCCCAGAATTACAGAGAAATGACCAAGAAAAGGTGGTGAAAGGAGGATATGAGAGTCTTTTTAAAAAATAAGAAATGGTTAGTTTAATAAAGATCATTCCAGAGTTTCTGAGATTTAATAAGCAAGTGGAAGGGAAGAAGACAAATACAATGACATCATTGAGAAATAAAGTGATTAAGATTGATTCTTCTTTGCCATATGTGTTTTATTGGCTTAGGGTGAACTAACCATGCTAATGTTATGCCATTTTGACCCATAATAAAACAGTGTGCATATAGCACCCCCCTTGCTTAAAGTTAGATGTTCTCTTGATTAGAATGCATTATGTCAAAAGTAAACAGGCAAAAGAATGTACCAAGGCATGATGTCATTTGCCTGGCTGAAATGTGTGACAGATAATTTCATTTCTGCCTTCTACCCTCACCTCAATTTAGAGCTTATGAAATAGGTGATATTTTCAACTTTTCTGTTTTAAATCTAGAAAAAAAAAAAGCCAGATTTTTGACTTTTGAAAGAGAGGTAGGACAAATTGTCAACTATTATAATCAAAGAAGTTATCAGCCTTTCTCCTTGAAATCCCTGCTTCCTTGTGATGAAACCCCTTTATCAGTGCCTTTTAGTAATTCGGAAACCTGCCTCTGAATGGACAGATGTGCATTCATTACTGGATTTGACCTGTAGTAGTGGCTAATTTCATTCTGTGGGGTTTCCAGTAGAAGCATCTAGTATGGTGGTTAAGGTTTATGTCTCCAAATTAGATCGATGCTGAAAATCCAATTCTGTTGCTATAACCTTGAGCATATACTTTGGGTTAGTTAAATTTGAGTTTTCTTTACTAAGTGGAAAGTTATTGGATCTTCCTCATAAGGAGTGAATAGGGATCATGTAGGGAACACATTCAACTCTCTGTAAGCTGTTTAGATTTGAACATGAAATGTGCTCCATAGCCTCATGAATACTTGGTCCCCACATGGTTGTGCTGTTTAGGAAGGTTATGGAAACTTTAGGAGGTGGGGTCTTATGCAAAAAGAAGTATTGTCACAGGGGCAAGCTTTGAGGCTTCATAGCCCAGTCCTATTTGCTGTTGGCTCTGCTTCTCAAGTATAGATGCTATGTTTACAGTAAGCCACCTGCTCCTCCCATCAATCCTTCCATGCCTGTTGGCCTGTTGCCATGTCTTTCCCACCATGATGAACTATTCTCTGGAACTGTACATCAAAGCAAACCCTTTCTCCCTTAATTTCTTTTTTTTTTTTTTTTTTTTTTTTAGGGGGGCAAGTCAGGGAACATTACTATTGCAACAGAAACATAATACGCCTGCCTTGGGCAGTGGGTTCATAGCCCACTTATTTGATATCTTGGCTAAGAAAATAAAATATATAAATAAAAAAGTAAAGAGAGATCAAAGGAGCACCCCCAGAAAGACCAGGCTGGAAGACATGTGTGCAGCAACAGGAACTTAGAATCAGACTCCAGGATGAGATGCGTGGATCCATTCAGCCTCAGCTGCACTGCTGTAGCCACATGTCCCATCAGGGTGGCTGCATGCAGACTCCTGGGACCCATTCGCCACAACAAGTGGGGGTGTCTGAGAATCTCAGCTATTCCTTTCAAGTTTTTACCTTCAAAAGTGATTCCTTATTCTAAGGGATGGTACCACAATAAGAAAAAGACAGACGCAGATCCCGTCAGGAAGGAAACGTTTGACTTTGGAAGAGCACTATAGAGCAAGGCTGATAAATAACTATTATGAACTGAGAATTACTTATTAATTTTTGTTTACATGTTATAAAACTTGAAAAATATGTAAGACATACTTATTCTCTCATCTTTGTTATTCTAAAGTGAATATGATTTTTATTGACTTTAAAAAGAAACTATACATACATGAAGAAAGAAAGAACTGTGAGAAAAATTCAACTCTGAAGATAAGAAATCAACTCCCAACATACCCAAAGTATATACAATATAGTATTAAGTGATACTGACAGTATTACTGCTGAAATAATAATTTATATACATGAACACAAAACAGTGCTATTAAAAATAATTTTAATTTCCAGTACTATATCTAGGGAAGACATTCTAATATGATTTGAACTATAGAAGAGAATTGTAAAACATATTTATTTGTAAAATATACATTTTATCCATAAATTTGATAATTCTGGATGCTCTAAATATCTCTATTTGATTTCCAGCATAAAGCTGAGGAGATGAAGCACATGCTTATTAGTTTGTGACATTCATGGATATTCCTTCTTTATGTTTCTGTATGTCTCATAAATCAAGTTAATACTTCTCTATTCCTCACTGTCTGTACCTACAGATAGAGAATATACAGTAATAAAAATGGTGCTTTGATTGAGCAAGGACACACATGAAACACAAAAAGCTTGTCTAATGTCAGTTGATGAACAGTCATTGATTTAAAAAAAACTGTTATTAAAATTTGACTTAGTAGATACTCAAGGGGATGCAAAACATACATAGATTAATAATTTTGAGGATTATACAATAAGCAATTATGACTTATTTTACCAATTAAAAAAACTGTTGGCAAAGGAGCTGGAGAGATGGCCTAGCCATTAAGGGCACCGACTGCTCTTGCAGAGGACCCAGGTTCGATCCCCAGAACCCACATGGTGGCTGAGAACCATCTTTAACTCCAGTTTCAGGGGAATCCGACACCCTCTTCTGACCTCCTCAGCATTGCAAAACACGAGTGCACAGACCTACATGCAGACACTACATTCATACACATAGAAAATAAATAAAATAAAAAAAACTGTTGGTGATCAATATTTATGATTCCCGTTTTGTAGCAATTTCTTCTGAAATAAAACATTTGATGAAACATTGCGCACTGGAGGGAAGCTGGTTTAGCTCAGGAAGTAAACAACTCAGAAGCTTTAGGACGCCCCTGGAACTGACCAGCTTCACTCTGGGCCCACCAGTCCCCAAGCTTCCATAAGCAGGACGGACTTCTGAGAGACACGCAGACAAGCCAATTGCCTGTAGGTGGCTCAGTCCACCAGCACTGCTGGAAAGAGGCCCTCTCTCAACCTGTTCAGTTCCCTGAAAATCATGCAATGTGTGCTAGGTTTCCTGGTTGTCTTCCTGTATCCCCAGCTGTCCTGGAGCTCACGATGTAGACCAGGTTGGCCTTGAACTCACAGAGATCCACCTGCCTCTGCCTGCTGAAGGCTGGGGTTAAATGCTGTGTGTCACCATGCCCAGGTATATTTCCTGCTTTCATGGGCTGTCACCCATTCTGGGATGGGCTTCTGGTAATGGAGCTGTCTTTGAGACTTTTCTGGTTCCCTCCTGGAATAGTGCCACATAACACCACCATAGTCCATTTATTTTGCTTCTGATTAATCTGTATTAGTTGTACATAGTAATGGAATTCATTGTCATGTTCAATACCTGCACATAGGTATGCATGGATAAAACCCGTTCTCCATTTATTCCCCTCCTCTTTCCCTTTCCAACCTCCAGTAATCACTGCTCTGCAATTACAAAGAATTTTTCACATGGAGCAGGAAATACTGAATTTATATTTCTGTGCCTGTCTTAGTTCACTAAACAAAATGTCCTCTTTTTCCATCCATTCTGTTTCAAATGACAAGGTTTTAATTTTTATGGCTAACTAACATTTTTACTGTGTATAGAACACATTTTCATTAATTTTATTTGTTATATGCTGATTCTGTGTCTATTGTGAATACTGCTACAGTAAATAAAGGCATTCAGGCTGTTCTTTGGTATGCCGACTTTATTTCTTTTGTATGCATACTCAGAAATGGGGTAATCATGTAGATATATATGATTGATTGATATTTTTAGACATAATCTCAATATGTAAGTCGGACTGGCCTCAATTCAATCTCCTGCTTTCTCCTGCTGCTGGGATATAGGTGTATGCTACAGTGCCCCAATTTACTTTTCTTATTTATTTATTTATTTATTTATTTATTTATTTATTTTTTATGTGTATGAGTGTACTGTCTGCATGTAGGTTGGTGCACCCATGTCGTGCAATGCCGCGGAGGTCAGAAGAAGGCGTCAGATTCCCCTGAAACGGGAGTTAAAGACCATTCTTAGCTGCTATGTGGGTGCTGGGAATCGAACCCGGGTCCTCTGCAAGAGCAGTCGGTGCTTTTAACCACCGAGCTGGCTCTCCAGCCTCTACTTTTCTCTTTTTGAGACACCTCTCTGGTGGTTTGCTAATTTACATCTTCACCAACGATGTATGACCTTTTTTATTTTATTTATTTTTATTATTTTTATTTTTTTATTGATGCTTTGTGTATTTCATACATCATTTTCCAATTCAGTTCAGGAATATTTCCCTTTCCTTCCCCCCCCTCCCCCCCCCCCCCATCCCAGATCATGCATTCTGCCATAACTGTCCTGCATCTTTCTCTCAGTTTTTTTTTTTTCATTTTTTTAGCAATAAGTGATAATTTATGAGTACAAGCATCCCTCATGTAAAACAAATTTGCAGGCTGTTGTGCCCAAATCCCCCACCATCCAGCGGGGGGGGGGCTCGTATGTTCAATCAAGTTGATCAAATGAGTGTCCCACCATCCAGCAGGGGGGATTATATGTTCAATCAAGTTGATCAAATGAGTGTCCAGACTATATTGCTGTAGTTTCACTATTCACCCCAATTGCAGCCCTTACATTCTACCATGCCCCCTCTTCTGCAGGTTGGTCCCTAGGCTTAGAAAAGGGGCACAGGTGGATGAGAAGCAAAACAGTCTACTTTCTCTGGAGCTGTTGTCTTGGACTCTGGTCAGCAGTTCTGGCTGTTTCCTTTCATGGGCTGACAGTTTGTCCAGGAGTAACCTTTTGATCCTACTAAGCGAAGCACAAGCAATTAGATATGTAGGTATTTAAACAGCACTAATAGTTATGGTAGGTTACTTTGGTATAGACACATATGTTTGGATGGTATGTTAATCCATGAATTACATTTTTTTCCTGTTAAATATGACAGGGTCTTACTGTGGCTTACAACATCTCCTAACCTATAGAGGATGTAAGCTTGTGGCATCAGCCGTGGGTTATTCCTCCAAGGAGAGAGCCAATAGCCAATTAGATTTGGGATATACAGGCATATGGCTGCCTCTGCTGCACAGTATTTCCAGGCAGGTGAGGTGTAGCTGGTGCTGATGGTGGAGTCTTGCTTGACTCAAGGAGACCTATATTTGCTTTATTGGTTTAGTGGCCTTTGGTAACACTCTCTGGTATTCCAGAGGCCATCTGTACACTTGCATATGTGGTCTCAATACATCTTTCCCATGTTAATGTCAGGTCTTCAGCAGCAGGGCCTTATTGCCTCTCTTCTTGCAGGTATTCCAGTTTAGAGGCAAGGAGCTTTTACCTTTTGTGGGGGCTTGGATCCCCTGGCCAACATCTCCTTGGTATAATAATCCATTGCTGATGTCAGAGCTCCTGTATTAATATATTTTGCTTAAGTGCATACCTTAAGGACTTTAGTATTATATTTGGTTCTGAATAGAGAATAATCCTTTTCACAGTTCTTATGTCTATTAGTCAAGGTCATAACTTCATAAGGTATGTCCTTTTTTCATCTCATTCTCAACACACCTTAAAGCTGTTGTTAGTAGTTTTAATGACAGTTACTATAATTGAAGTGAGATGATGTATCATTAAGATTTTGATTTGTACTTCTCTGGCTGTTAATGATTTTGAGCCCATTTCCATATATTTGTTAGTAATTCATATTTCTTCTTTTGATAATTTCTTATTCAGATTATGCACAAAATTTTTAAGTTGGATTACTTGTTTTGGTGTTAATTTATTTAAATTCTTTATGTAGTTTGGGTGTCAGTTCTTTCTTTGTCCAATGGATGGTTGGAAGATGTTCTCATTCATCCTCTTGCTATCTTTTATGTTGCTGTACAGAAATTTTGTAGTTTAATTTAATTCTACTTATCTACTTTTATTTTGTTTTCTGTGCTTTTGAGTTTATATACCAAAAATTTATTGACTATATATGTAAAAATGTGCTTTTCTAAGTTTTCTTCAAGTAATTTCCTGCTTTCAGGTCTGTTAGTTAGACAGACATGATGCTCTATGTAGTTGTGTACCTCAGCCTCTCCTACAGACAGAACCATCTGAAGGACAGGATTCCATACCTGTCATTCTTTGTCTTTCCAGGGCCTTGCCTTGTTCCTCGCACAGAGCAGTTTCCCAGATATCCGTCAAATAACATCTGTTGGAACTGTAAGACGTTAGCTAAATAACCTCAGATTGGAAACATCAATGCCAACAAAGAAGAATTTTGACTTATTGATGGTTACATATGTATGCATTATACATCAATATTCTTATATAATAGCATTTCCATTTGAAGATCAGTGCTTCAAATAGATTTTCTTTTCTTACTTATTTTTAAAGTGACTAAAGTCAGGGTTGGAGAGATGGTTAAGAGCATTGGCTGTTCTTCTAGAGGATGCTGGTTCAATTCCCAGCACCCCAATGATGGCTAACATTGGTCTGTTAATTCCAGCTCCAGAAGATCCGAAATTCCCTTCTGACCTCTGTGGGGCATTGCACAGCATGGGTGGATTTACATACATGCAGGGAATACACTCATACACATAGAATAAAATAATAAATTTTTTAAAAGTAGCCAGAGTCCTATGTTCACTACACATCAAGTCTGATATCTTGGAAAGGTACAATCATATTTTTGTTCTTGAGTTTTCAAGATGACCCCATGACTTTCATGCAAATTCAGGTAATTTGGATAAGGAAAGTCCTACAATGCCTGCCAAACATAATTATACAGTGCAGCAATACTTCCTGAAATGAGATGGCTTCGGTATTTATCCCCGGAGCACAGTTGTGCTAATGTATGTGTTGAGCTCTTCAAATACTTCAAGATACTTGCATTTTATGAGCAGAGGTGAAAATTTTACATTTATATTTTATATCAGATGAGTAAAATATTTTTGATTGCAAGCCAGAAAAATGGGAAGTTTAAGTATGATGTAAAGATACTCCATATATATTTACATTTGTGTTCTGAACCACTTCTACCACCAAATCCAGTTTTTGTAAGTTCTCCCTGAAAACAGCATTTTAGAGTCAAGTTACACCAACTCCTTTGCAAAATGGGAGAGGGTTTCAGTGGTAGATTGTGATTATTTCATGATGTGTTCACTAATGTCTTAGTGTCATATGATGATGATTTCATAGTGTTAAATCATTATTTCCAGATCCAATGTAAGTGTTTATTGTCTGACACTTAAGTTCCAGCACATGCCATAACATTAATGGCTTTTGCAGTAACGACATAGTGTGCAAAGCAGACTATATTGGAAAAGAAGACATGTTTAGAAGCCACATTCTTTCCTTTTTGAGATTTCTAATTTTCTTATATTAATTCTCTTTTTTTTTCATTTTGTATGTTCACATAAGTTACAATCATAGGTTAAGGGCAGTTTGCCTCCTGATGGGACACAATTACTTAATTGAAACTTTTTTTTGGTCTTTTTGAGACAGGGTTTCCCTTTAATCCCAGCTGGCCTGGAACTCACTATGTAGACGAGGCTGGCTTTGAACTCACAGAGATCTGCCTGCCTTTGCCTCCCAAGTGTTGTAATTAAAGGCATGTGCCACCGTGCCTGGCTAATTGAAACTTTTAAATATAATAACTTTAAGATGCTCGGAAATTGGTTGTTTTTTTTTCAATGAGAGCTGCTTTGCATTGATTGCTATTGTCATAGGACTTTCTTTCACACTTCCACAGGCCTTGAAAATTTCCCACAGTTCAAGGCCTTTCAGCAAATGTGAACATGAATTATTGTTAGAATGCTGCTTTCTAAAACCCAAGAGCATTTGAAGTTTTAAAAACCACTTTATTTGTGCAAATATTATATCATAGAATTCAGAGAGCCTGAGGAGGAATTGTTACCTCATTTTAAAAGTGAATGAGATAGAGTACTATATTATTTTTGAGCTACTGTGCTGTATGTAAATGCTTGGTAGAAGAGCTTAAAGGAGGAAAGATGTCTTCTGGAGGATATTGGTTCATTGTGGCAGAGAAAGCATGGAGCAGGGAAGAAGTAGTGGAAGCTCCTTACATCAAGGTCTACTCAGAAGCAAATGAGCAGCTGAAACTAGAGTCCAGGCCTGCTTTGGTCATCTTTGCCACACCTAATAAAGCTTCTACAATCTCCCAAAACAGAGCCACAGACTAGAGGTTAAGCTCTCAAACCTATGAGCCTTTGGCAGACATTTGTTCCAAATCCCAAAAGGTAGTCCACCTCATTTTATGTTTGCTGCTTTTGTTGAGATTTTCTTTTCTTTCTTTTCTTTTTTTGGTCTATTTGAGACAGGGTCTCCCTTTAGTCCCAGCTGGCCTGGAGCTCACTCTGTAGACCAGGCTGGCCTTGAACATTTTTAACATGCAGAGAGAAGTTCCAAGTTGGGGAATTCTAAAATCAGCAATCATAAGGGAGTTTGGGGAATTTATTTTAAAGGGTTGCTAATGGTTTTCATGGGAGTGGCAGTTTTTAACATGAAAGGCTGAATGCACGAAGAGTGGCAAAATGTTGCTCAATTGAGAAGCATTCTATAATTTATCCTGACACTGGAGTGTCTAACTTTGCTTAGTCCTGGAGATTAAAGCACTGATGATTTCTGATAAAGCACATGAAAGTCAGGAGAGTCAGGGAAAGGATGCATATCAAATAATTACCTGCCATTAATACCACTTTGTCTTATCTACTTATCAGATTAGCTAGTCATATTTGCAGAGAAATAGCAGAGAAGAGTTGCAGTGCCAAGAAGTCTCAGTTCTTAAGCTCTTTCTGTTGTGATGAACTTGATGGATAACTAGCAAAACCAAAACACTTCTGTACACCTGATCATGGTTATAAAAACTTGCAATTCTTCCCCTTCCTCAAAACAGCAGTATAATGTAGAGCTTATGATGCAGGCTCTGGGATTAGATGGTCAGGGTCAAATCTCGACTCTGCCATCTACTAGCCTTGAGTCCTTAGGTAAATGACTTAAACTCTTTGGGTTGCATAATCCTTATTGGTAAAGCAGGCATAGTAGCTGTGCCTTCCTCACATGTTTGTTGGGAGAATTAAATGAGTTAATCTATGTGCCACACAGCACAATCCACTAAGCCATTCACCAGTACTTGCTATTATTATTATCACTAAACTGTATGGAAGAATGCAAATTGGAATGTAGGTCAGAGAGATTAATATTATGCTCATGCTGTATTGGTCTAATGTGGTGTCAGCTATAAAATGCAATTACTTTGTAAGTCGTAAATGTGATGCCAGCATTTAGCAGAAGGAAAGTCTAGTGTAAAATCACTTTCATTGCCTTAAGCACAAGTAGATTTTGTGCTGGAATTTCTGAATGAGTTATTTTTCCTCCCCTAACTCTCTTGATTTTTAATTTTTGCTGCTGGGGATAATACGTTTATATTCATGACACAAATCCTGAAAAATGACAAAAACCAAGAGAAATATGTACTGACTTTCAATGGAAGTTAGTCTCTTCTGTTGAGGATACAGGTTTTAAGTATGTAGGCACAGTATTATTTTTTATATCCCATTCGATGAAGACCCTTGTGAACGAGAGATAGAACTTTAACCCATATTTGCTACTAAACCTTCATCGTATGCATTCACAAGCATTAGCTCCAACATTTTCCAAAATACTAACAATGTAAAAAATAGGAAGACTGTTCAAACACTGAATTATCTGTGAGACTCAGCCAAGTTACACCAGCTGCACTGGCTTGGTTCCTACATCTGGGCTCTGAGGCGGGTAAAAAAAAATCTCCATGAGCAGTATTTTAAGAATTTTGGCAACACACAGGACAGGGGAATTAAAAAGAATTCTTTGCTGAAAACAGAACTGGTGAAAAACAGTTCTGTTTGTTCACCACAGTTCAGCAAGCAGTCTAATAGTCCAGTCGTTAGGATACAAACAAGCATGCCTGGAGTTCTGTCCAAAGCCACCATGTCCCCCTAATCAAAGCCAGTAGACCGCCTGGCTGAGTACCAGGAACTGGGACTGGCATTGCATTTTGTAGCAACATCAAGCATACAATAGATTTCCATATTACCAGGTCTTTTTTGAGAATTTCAGAGAACTTTATACATGAGTAGTGTCTTTTCATTATTTCTCTCCCTCTCAGTCCCCCAGCAACTCTTCCCAGGTTTTAACCTACCAGGTAACATTCCTGAATCACATGTTAAAAAGAACATATTTGTGGGCAGGTGGAAGTTGCTCTTATAGTTTTTAGTTTTCGGTCTTTCTTTAAGTCATTCAGTAGCACTGATTAGTTTCTGTCATTGAATCTCTAGGCATTTCATTTATACCTATATTGCTGCATTTGCTTTCTAGAAAGAGGGACAAGATGGTCAGTCAAAAGGGTTATCAAAAAAAACCCCTTTCTCTTCAAAAAAGACTCAGAATTATAGTAATCAAAATTAATTAATGTATTTAAATACCGAACAAAAGGAAGGCCAGAAATAATATGAGGATATAGTGTGACAATTAATTAGAAAAGACAAAGAAGAATGATGACTCCCAGATAATTGAGACTAAAATCTCGTTTTGGTGAGATGCCAGTTCACTATTCCTAGAACAGGTTCAGCAGATCTGTATCTTGCCATCAAGAAGATGATAATGTATAAGACATAAAATGACAGAAATTAAAAATCAAAAGGACATATTAGGTCATTGTTTCATATGTTTAAGACAAATGGAAAATGTGGAATGAAGTCATTTGGATGTCGGGGTGAAAACATTTGACTTCTGAGGAGCTTTGGAATAAGCCTATGAGAGAAGAGAAGAGGGCTAAGGTCTTTCTGGCTTCAAAGGACAAATATGACGAGTGGCCTATAAGAAGAAGTAGATTATTTTCCAGCTGACAGGACTTCTAGAAGCTGGATAAGGCTGGTGACAGGCAGATAAAGACATGGGTGGAGCACATGGTGGTGGCCTCCTTCAAGCCATTCTCTAGTCCAATCTATGGTGTAGTAAATAAAGAAACATATATGAGATTAGATGATTTACAAGTTATATAATCAGATTGTATAACTATATCAAAACCAGAGATGGTAATTCTAGAATTCATGACTGGCTCCAGGTGACAAAGCCTAAGGGGAAAAGAGCGTTAGGATGATAATGATGAATAAATGTTAGCATTGTGTCCCCAGATGAAAAGGCAATGAAAAACAGGAACCACAAATTTCTAGACTCCTGTGATCTGGTGCATACTTTTTAGAAGGCTGCTTGGACCAGGGAGCTTGAAGTATGGTATCAGGAGAAGGAAGAGAAACAAGAGAAGAAGAGGGAGAAGGAGAAAAGGAGGAAGAAAAGTAGAAGAAGAGGTGAAAGAGGAGCAGGAGGAGGAGGAGGAAGAAACAGAACCTTCTACACTATTGTGTTTTTCGTTAACTAGCATATACTTCTGCTGTTACAGCTTTATAGCCCTGATAGTAAAAAGTTGTTTGAGCTATTCCTCTGGTCTGAGGTCCTGTTTATGAAAACCTTCAAATATGGAATGATTTTTTGTCTTCCCTTTCTCAAACTGCTGCAAGGCTTGTCAGTTAGATTATAATTTTTTTCTCATGAAAAATAATGGATCATCTAAGTAGTTCTACTCTTGTCTCTTCCATAAATATTTCTTAAGGCCAATCAAAATATAATGTTTAAGCCTATTTATTCCCCCCCCAAAACACACCATTTTCTGCATCAATTTTCATTGCTATATCACAAATGTTCTTAACCTTAATAGAATTAAATAGCAAGTATTTTGTTAGGCATTAGTAGTTCGATGATTTGATTGGTGGTACTCCCTGGAATCCCCAGATGACTATCGGATGGTAGCTGGAACAGGACTGGTGATTGGCACATGGGCTGGAAAGAGTTTAGGTTCCATGGTTATCCCTCATTGGGAGCTTTCTCTATGGTGTCTCTACCAGGGCAGCTGAAGGGTAACCATATGTTGTCATGCTCAAGAGTGTATCTTGAGCAAGAGCCAGGTGGAAACCTTTTTTGACCTAATCTTGGAAGTCAAGCAATGATATTTTCTTTGCCTTAAATTTTTTTTTTTTTTTTTTTGGCCGGAAGCAAATTACCACTGCCAACTTGTATTCAAATGGAGTGGAATTCAACTCTACCTCCTAAGGAAAAAGTGAAATGCTATGTGACCATTTGTGGAATCCTTCACAGCCTTCATCATCTGCTATGCTCATGGGGAATGGCATTCTTGTTGAGATGGCCATTCTTTTCCCACTTCACTACTACAGCTGTGGATTCCATTGTAGAGATTTTACCAAGGGTCTAATAGAATATGTAATTGTTTTAGACATGTGGAAGACAAATGCATAGGTACCATTTTGGCCTTTTAAAGGTGTGATCCAAGACATAATAGAAAGCATTGATTAAGAGCATTACTCAATGTTCAGCATTACATACTGAGTGTCAGATGCTTACATAGGCCTACATTCCAGGAATATAGTGAAGAAGACTCCTGCTCTCAGTTTCACAGTTATAGGCTAGTTTCTTTGTTAATAGTAATAATGCAATCTGATTAGAGGGTATACACTACTCCACTAAAACACTTTCCTCAAAATTTCAACAAGAACCTCTTCTTTTTAAAAATTTTTTTATTTATTATTTATTTTTATGTGTATGAATGTACTGTCTGTAGGTAGGTTTGTGCACTGTGTTGTGCAATGCTGCGGAGGTCAGAAGAGGGTGTCAGATTCCCCTGGAACTGGAGTTCTCCTGGAATTGGAGTTACAGATGGTTCTCAGCTGCCATGTGGGTGCTGGGGATTGAACCTGGGTCCTCTGCAAGAGCGGTCGGCGCTCTTAACCGCTAGGCTAAACCTCCAGCCCCAAGAACCTCTTCTTAAATCCCATTATAAAAAAAAAATCCCATTATAACTAATGGTGACATCTATCTTACAGCCATCATTGTTAACATTGTTGATACATTTTGAATTGCTAAGTTTTAGGATACCACTTCCTAGATTGTCATTTTACTTGACAACTTCTACTGCTTTCCTACTTTGCCGCCTCATTTTTCTGTCTCTAATATTGGACATAATCCAGAGCTAAGTTCTTGATCCGTTGCTCTTTCCATATTAAACCTTCTCCTTGGGTGGTCATAGTGTAGTATACCCATTTTAATGCCATTTATAAGCAAATGCCTCCTACGTTTATCTTTATAATGGTATTTCAGTCATTTACCCACTGCCTAGTGACATATAGCTCCATCTACCTAATAGGCAGACATAACAGGCACGAAATAGAGTTTTTGATTTCTCTAAACATTGAAACCCTCCTTTCTGATATTTCAATATAAATGATTTAGACTATTACTTATTCTCAGGCAAAAAAGCCTACAGGTAAGTTTTGATGAGGCTATAATTTGGAAGCGTCCCCAAAGTATCATGTATGAAAGGCTGGATCCTTAGCCCATGACAGTGCTGGGAAGAGATGGAACTTTTTAGGAGGTTCCTAATGGGAAGAAGTTAAGTCATTTGGGGGATACCCTTGTGGGGGATATTGAGACCTGAGTCCATTCGTCTATTCCCAACACTTGGATGTAAGGCGGCTTCCTCCACAGCATGCTTCTGCCATGATATTCGCTGCTACACGAGCCCACAGCAGCACGGCCAACACACCACGAACTAATTCCTCTGAAACTGTGAGGTGAAAGAAGCCTTTCTTGGGTGGATGCTCATTATCTTGGGTATTTCAAAATATTGACTTCATGACATATCCTTTCTCTTAGTTACTATTGGAAATCTCTTTATTAATTTTGCTACTATTTCTACCAAAATAAATAACAACCAGTATCTTTCCTCTGTTTCTTCAGTAGCTACAATGATCATGTACTATCACACGATGTATAGCACCTGGATCTTGGGAGATGCTTAATGAGACAATTTTAGTAAATGAATGCATGCACGGGATAAGCAGGATAACACCAGCAACGTGATGTCACTACCAGTCACTCTGCTCAGGAGTGGCTGAATGTAGGATAGAAGTTCCAGGTAAAGCAAGATTAGGAAAGACATCTAGTCTCATTTAGTCATTACCTTCAGGAGGCTGTCTATACCTTATAAAAAAAATCTCTCTATATACCCAAGTCCATTTTGGATAATGGCGAGACACATTCTGCTGTGAAACAGACCTCTTCAAAAAGTTACAGGAAAATCAGTAAATTTTATGTTAGCCCTTCGAATTATATTTTTACCCTACTTTTGACAAATTCAAAATGACAAGAATATTTAAACTCTTGCCCCACTTTTTCTCTCTTTTAATTTATTTCTTTCTGTTAAGGTAGGAGTTATTTTCCTTTCTTCTTGAACATTTTGGAGGAATATAGTTTCATATACTTTCCAGAGAAAAGACTTTTTTTCCCAAAAAGTAAGTGTGGAATATTTTTAGGTTTAAAATATCTTCAGAAAATTTCCCAGGAAGCAAAGCACATCGATATGAAAAAAGCAAATATCTTTTTGTGTCTTGACACTTTCATAGGAAATAATAAAACTCTCCATTTCTCAGAAGTATATGACTCAGTGTTCAATATCCAAAATTTTATTTTGATGGTAATTGGACATCTAGGTTCTGTTCACTTCCTATCTAGAACCACAGTCATCTTTCAGGCTGTGTTATTAACCACTTGTTTTTCTAGTTCTCATTTTCCTTTATTTATTTAGGATTATTTGGGCTGAGATATTTTACCTACACTTGTCTCTGCTTTGATTATCTGGATGGTCCTTTCAAGAGCACTTTACAAAAATATGTTAAAACAAGCTAGAGAGCTAGGTTTGCCTTTATGTGTATTGTCTGCACATGTGTTAGTGCACCTGTGTTGAACAATTCCCTTGGATGGTCAGAAGAAGGCATTAGATTCCCCCAGAACTGGAGTTATGAATGATTGTTAGCTGTCATGTGGGTGCTGCAAATTGAACCCAGGTCCTCTTCAAGAGCAGTCAGTGCTCTTAACTGCTGAGCCATTTCTCCAGCCCTTAAAGAGTTTAATATATATATATATTATATATATTATATATATGTATGTATATTGCCTGCCATGTTTGCAAGTTCACCCATGTTCTGCAATACCCGCAGAAGTCAGAAGAAGGTGTCAGATCCTCTGGAACTGGAATTATGGATGGTTGGTAACTGCCATTTGGGTGCTAGGAATTGAATCTGGATCCTCTGCAAGAGTGTCCAGTACTCTTAACTACTTAGCCATCTTTAGTCTCTTAAAGAGTTTATTTTAATTTTGCCTGTGCCAATGGGTCCTCTCAAAATGCTTGAGAAACATAAATGAAAGAGAAGAAAAGGAAAAAGAAAAACGTTCTAGGCATCCATGGTCAGTCTCTGATTAGAATCACTTCTTTCACAGGGATGTCTACCAGGGGTATTGGTGGTAGTGTAGGTTGTTCAGTCTTCTCCATGGGAATAGCTCCTACAATTCACACCCGAAAAAGCCAAATGAGGGAAGGTGTATTAGTCAAGTTTCTCTAAAGAAACAGAATCAATAGAATGATATGGATTTATTAGATTAGCTCACAGCGAGGAGTCTGAGTAGTCCAGCAATGGCTGAACCACACTGGAGATGCTGAGAATCGGGTAGCTGCTTAGTCCACAAGGGTGGATGCCTCAGCAGTCCCAGTCTGAGGCTGAAGGCTTGATGGATTCTGGGATATCTGCTAGTCTTCAGCCTACCTCTAAAATCAAGCTATTGGTCACAGTAGCATGACAAACTCACCAGCGAGAGAGAAGGCAAGCAGCAAAAAAGCAACAGCTCCCTTTTGCCATGGCCTTTTATATGCGCTGCCTTGAGAAAGAAGGTAACACCCACAGTTGGGGTGGGTCTTCCATCTTCAACTGATCCAATTCAAAGGTCTCTCTCTTTTGTGTTAGTTAATCCCAGATCCAGTCAAGTTGACACCCAGGATTAGCCCTCACAGAAGGTAAACTGAGAGAAGGATGGGTGCTTTAGCCATGAAACAACCTCCTTTAAGGCTCCATAGAACCCCGTTTCTCTCTTCCATAGATAGCATTAAACAAGTAAAAGTAATAGCAATAACAGCAACTAACATTTTCTGTTTCCCGTCTACCAGACACGTAAGTAGTTATGACTTCTACATCCGGCCACTAAAGAATTGTGTTCTTTTGCACAACTGAACACAAAGCAGTTGTGGCTATCTGCATAACACCTGCAGCAAACAAACAAACAAACAAACAAACAAAACATTCTAAACATACGAAAGCTGGAGAGGGACTATTGGGAAGAAAGGGTCAAAAAGAGTGGGAGGCAGATACGAGAGGGTAATGAAAGGTGGATGTGACTACATGTATTGTAAACATCCATGAAATTGTTCAAATTAAGATAAATAAAAACATGAAAAATGTAAAAAAAGATACTCTATAGACTCTAAATTATAAAATAAACAAACAAAAAAGAATTAGTGGTGATTAACGATGTCAAGTGGTTGAAAGCAGAGTTTGAAATCTTTTCTCTTTGATTCCCAAAGTGACTAGACATAGAAGGTGCACATCCTCCCTGACTGTCTTCCCTCTCTTCACAGGTCCCAGTGGCTGTTCTTTCATTATCCGGCAGGGACATGGGCAGCATCATATTTCTGTCCAGTAGACTTGGGCAAGCCTTCTAAATACAGAATGTGCTAAGTTCAGGCCTGGCGACCAATTATAGTCTCCTTTTATCTTTAGCTAGAGAGAAATCCCCAGAGCAAGTGTTAAACTTGGTCACCCACACAACTTCCTCTCTTGGCTGAAGGTCAGAGAGAGTAAATTCTGGATCTAGCATAAAGTCTTATTCAGGAAATAATAACTGCCACAGGCCAAGTATTCAGAATCTCAGCTTTGAAACTGAGTTCTTGGTCATTACCCATTTTTTTTTTTTTTTTTTTTTTTTGGCTTTGATAGGGTGTAGGCCTGGGTTCCAAATAAACATTTTTTCCTTGTAATTTATGAAATACTACCTTCTTAAATTATAACGGTAACTCTATAAATTAGTAGCTCTTTCATGAAAAACCTTTCCAATTTAATCCCCTCTCACAAATATTTAATGAATCAACATTAAAGAAATGCAATACTTATGGAGTAACACCTCTGGATCAGTCAAATTTATATGGTAATTTTTTAAAATAAGAAATATGCTCAGGGCTGGAGAGATGGCTTAGCAGTTAAGAGCACTGACTGCTCTTTCAGAGGACCTAGGTTTGATTCCCAGCACCCACATTGTGGCTAACCACTGTCCCTAACTCTCGCTCCGAACTCTGACTCTCTTCTTCTGTTCTCTGCGGGCATTGCACAACACAGTGTGCACTTATATACGTGCAAACAATACACTCATACACATAAAAAAACAAGATAAAAATAAAATGTTTTTTTAAATGAGAAATATTCTCTAGATGTAGTAGATTGAGAAAGTTTGATTTGACTAACTTCTTTTTCTTTTCATAGTCTCTTATGTTTGTCTTCTGCATTTTTTATAAAGAAATGTGTGAGATTAATTTTGATGAAATTTTGACATATATATTGTAGTATATTGAATGGTTGTGAAGAGAGTCAATGTATGTATATTTCATTTGAAAAACAACAAATTTAAAAGATAAGTAAGATGATTTGGGTTAGGTTCTTAGCACCCACATGGATGTTCACGACTTTCTATAACACCACTTCCAGGGGATCCAGTGCCCTCTTCTGGACTCCATGGGCATTGTACACACATAGTGCTCTTAATATACACACAGGCAAAGCACTCAGACACATAAAAGAAAAAATGAATAAAGAAAAGATAAAAAGGCATGGTGCCTCACGCCTTTAATCCCAGCACCTTGGAGGCAGAGGCATGCAGATCTTTGTGAGTTCAAGGCCAGACTGGTCTCCATGGTAAGTTCCAGGCCAGCTGGGACTACAGGGAGACCCTGTCTCAAAAGGACCAAAACTAATTAATTAATTAAACTATAAGTAAAGTTTGAAATTTGAAAATCTATGAAATACAGAAGATTTTTAGTTTCATGTGGTCCCATTTGTCAGTAGTTGGACTTGATGACTGAACTCTAGGAGTCTTGTTCAGGTATTCCTTTTCCTGTGCCTAAAAGTTCCAAAGTTCCAATGTGTTCCCTACTTTCTCCTCTGTCTGATTCAGGGTATCAGGTCCTATGTTGAGATCCTTAATCTATTTGGAGTTGAGTTTTGTGTGTGGTGAGGGATAGTGAACCAATTTCATTCTTCTATGTGCCCTTTTAATTTTGACCAGCACCATTTGTTGAATATGTTTTTTTCTCTGGTATGTGTGCATTTTTGGCTCCTCCATCAAAAATCAGTGACTATAAGTGCATATATTTAAATCTGGGTTCTCAGTTTTATTTCACAGATCAATGTGTGTGATTTTATGTGAGTACCATGCTTTTTTATTAGTATAGCTCTGTAGTATAATTTGAGATCAAAGATGGTAATGCCTCCTATAGTTCTTTGTTAAGGATTATTTTGCCTCTCCTGCTTTTTTTTTTTTTTTGTGTGTGTTTCCCTATGAAATTTGAGATTAATTTTTCAATTTTTTGTGAAGAATTTTGTTATTTTGTTAGAATTTTAATGAATATTACATTGAATTTGTATATTGCCTTTGGGAGATGGCATTTTTACAGTATTGAGCATGGGAGTTCTTTTCATCTTCTGGTGCCTTCAATTTCTTTCTTCACTATCTCTAAGGTTGTTTGTTATGCATGTCTTTCACTTTCTTTGTTAAATTTATTCTTCCTTATCTCCTTAATTTGTATTATTGTTCCAGTGAAGATTTTAAGGACATTGAGCAGGAATAGAGAGAGTAGACATCTTTGATTTGTTCTTGATTTGGGGACTATTTTCAGGTTTTCTCCATTTAGTATGATGTGGGTAGTGGGATTTTGGTACACTCCTTTCATTATGTTGAGGTATGTCCTCTGTATGACTAGACTTTCCATAAATTTTATCATGAAGAATATTAGCTTTTGTGAAAAGACTTCTCTGCATCTAATGAAATGATCATGTGCTTTCTGTCTTTGAGTGAGTTAATGCGGCAGATTATATTTATTGATTTACATATATTTAATCATCCCTCCCTCAAAGCACACCATCATTTGAGTGAAGAGTCAAAGCACAGAATAGGAAAAATCTTTACCAGCTAGATTGCTGACAGAGGGTTAGTAATTAGAACATAAAAGGAACTAAAAAACTTAAACATCAGAAAAACAAACAACCTGATTAAATAGTGGAGCAAGAAGCTGAACAGGGAGTTAGTTCTCTAAAGATGAAACATGAATGGTAGAGAAATAATTTTTAAAATGTTCAACATCTCTAGTCTTCAGGAAAATGTAGATTAAAACCACTCTGAGGTTTCATCTTACTCCACTCAGAATGGCCAAGATCCCAAATGCGAACCATGCCAAGTGCTGGTCAGAATGTGCAGAAAGGGAAGCCCTTCCCTCCTGCGGATGGCAGTGGAGAATGGTGCAACCACTATGGAAATCAGTGGGAAGCTTCTGCAGAAAGCTCAGAATTGGTCTACATATGACCAAGCCATATACCCTAACGACTGAATACCACAGAAATATGTAGTCACCCATGGTCATTGCTGCCCTTTTCTTTTTAAAAAAAATTATTATTGTTATTAAACTATTTCCATACATCATACATCATTTCTCAATGGAATTTAGAGTCAATTCCCTTTCCATGCCCTCCACCCCACCTGAGTACCTGCACTCTGCCATACATGTCTTGCATCTTTTAATGAGTCTTTCCAGACTTTTTTTTTTTTATGTGTATGAATGTACTGTCTGCATGTAGGTCTGTGCACCCGTGTCGTGCAATGCCGCGGAGGTCAGAAGAGGGCCTCACATTCCCCTGGAGCTGGAGTTAAAGACGGTTCTCAGCCGCCATGTGGGTGCTGGGGATCGAACCTGGATTCTCTGCAAGAGCAGTCGGTGCTCTTAACCGCTAGGCCATCTCTCCAGCCCCTTTCCAGACTTTTGTTTTCCAAAGCAGAGGTTTATTGTTTTTGGGAGAACTTCACTATTTCAGCCTTTCCCCCCCCCGTTCTTTTGTGTCTCCAACGTTAATTGCAATATATATATATAATAATATATGATAGATAATAATATATAGTATATAGTATATATACACACAAACCACACACACCAAACACAGATCACCTGAGTTGGAGAGTTCTTTCTTTTCTTTTCTTTTCTTTCTTCTTTCTTTCTATCGTCTTTTTCTTTCTTTCTTTTTTTTTTTTTTTTTTTTGCTAAAAGATGTCATGTTTTCACCAAGGAAGTGCTTGAAGTTTCCTTCTTGGCAAGCCCAAACAACCATCAATCCTGCCCCCATGCTCCACACTGGGGTCCCCCACCCCATGGTCACCCAAATGAGGTCCAGCAAGCATGCATAATAAATAGCCAGGAACTGGAAACGACCTCCGTGTTCATCCATTGGTGAATGGATAATAAAATTTGGTACAAGTAGACAATGGAATATTATTCAGTTCTTAAAAACACAAAATTCAACTAGTGGCAGATTATGGATTTGCAGGAGAAGGAGAGTTCACAGAACTAGCATTACCTTACCTTCTGTTTTTACAGAGGTATGTTTGGTTATTGTGTGAGACATTCTAAGGGGAAACAAAACAAAACAAAACAAAAAAACCAAAAAAACCCCCCAGAAAATTAAGGAATTCAAAGTAAATGGATAGAACTGGAAACAACCACCCTTATTGAGGTAGTCCAGATCCACAAAGACAAATGTCTCATGTTCTTTCTCATAGCTGGATGGTAGCTTTGAAATCTTAGATATGCATGTTTCAATTTGAAAATTCAGAAGAGTCAAGAAACTTACAAATGGCCATGGGGGCAGTGGGAAGAAGTTTCCTGAAAGGGGTAGAGAACACAGTGATAGGAAAGGAGAAAGGGGAACATTCAGGAAGGAACTGTCCACTGGAGTGGGGAATGCAAAGTAGGGCTGAGGAGGGAATATGGGGAGGGCTAAGTAACACTGAAGGCTTTTTTTGTTTATTATTTTTTAAGGGATTCACAATATAAGAGCACAGCTGTTTTCAGATCACATTGACGTTGCTCAGTTTGCCATACAATTAGGTAATTGGTGCTAGCATACACAGATGAGGGATACCATTCATTGTTTTTCTGGGACTGTGTTACATCACTCAGCATAATATCTTCTAGCTCCAGCCATTTACCTGCAAAGCTCATGATGTCATCTTTCTTTACTGCTGCATAGAACTCCATTGTGTAGATGTACCACATTTTCTCTATCCACTGTCAGTTGAGGGGCACTTGGGTTAAAGGCTTTTAGAAAAAAACTATATGGAACCACACCGCTATAAAAGCTTCTTAAAGTATATACATATACACTATAAAAAAGATGAAAGGCTTTACTCTGTAATAGAGGATGCTGCTCCTTATAGACATCATAGATTAATTCAAATAAAACCCCTTAATGTCAGGAATGACTCCCTCTCTAGAAGCTGCTGACCAGGGGTTCCATAGACCTTCAAATAATACTGGCCCAAATTCACCAGAACTTGATGGCAGGACCACATTGCTGAAAACACTACAGATATAAGCTATAGAACAAACACAGGGAAATCAAGATGGTGCTGAGTTCAGAGATTTATTTCTCCTGGCTAGCATTCCCAGCGGTGGAAGGTGCCATACATGCTAATGAAAGGGAAAAAAATTATCAACCTTATACAGCTGTGAATCCCAAACAAACTACAACAAAAGCTGGGGAAAAAAATGTGCCACTGCTGCAATAGTGGCACACATGCTATTGCAGTAAACAGTCATTTTCTTTTCTTTTCTTTCTTTCTTTCTTTCTTTCTTTCTTTCTTTCTTTCTTTCTTTCTTTTTTTTTTAAAGGAAGTCAGGTTTATTTCAGGCAAGGTGGCTGGCCTGCCTGTGTTGGGATTCGGATGACCAGCATTAGAATGTACCCAAATGACAGTTTTATACCCAGGTACACAGGGAAGTGAGTTTACAAGAAAGTGGGGGCAAAGAGGTAGGGGAATGGGCATAGGTGGGTCTGTGGCTGGTGTCAATAGAAGCATCTTCAGGGAAACTGGGACCTGTTACTGTTATCAGTAGGAGCATCTCAAGAGAGACTGAGGCCTGGGTCTGGTCTCCAGTGAAGTGTGATTGTAGGATGTTGCAGCAACATTTCTCGGGTTGCACGAGCACAGTCCAGGATAATTATTTCTTGGAATAACCAGTCATTTTCTAATTGGATTTAAGGCCTGCTTCATAGGATGGCACCCATAAATAACACTGACATCCTGCTTAGGAACCTGAGGCTTGACAGGTCACAGGACATAGAGGAGAGTCCAGTGCTAGCTTTCTACTAAATAGTTAAATTAAATGGATTCCCAAAGACATGTATATTAATGCATCTCTTACCTCTCACCAGAGAAGTTTTCTTATGTAGTAGATGGTGATTAAAAGAGAAACCCAGCTGGACGTGGTGGCACATGCCTTTAATAGCAGCACTTGGGAGGCAGAGGCAGAAGCATGACCATCTCTGTGAATTCAAGGACAGCCTGGTCTACATAGGGATCTCTAGGCCAGCTGGGACTAAAGGGAGAACCAGTCTCAAAAAGACACAAAACAAAACAAAACAAAACAAAACAAAAAGACCCCCAGAAACCTGCAACTGGCCAATGTGTAAGGAACAAGAGCCTGCAGAGCTCTAATTCCTGAGTAGGACACACATATCAAACTTCTGTCTCCTAAAGCTCAGGGATCATTGTGGAATCTGGGGTGGAGAGATTATCAGAGTAGAGGTGATGGATGACCACAAAGAAATAGTTTTTCCAGAGACCCAGTCAGTTACTCATATGAACTTACAATAATGTTAATAGCATGTACAAGTCCCATGCAAGCTCAAACCAGACAAAATTCCAGCATAGATCTGAGGAAGTGGGTGAGAAACCCCAGCCCAACCTAAGAAAATTTATCTTCCTGAATGCCAGGATTACAGGCAGGTCCCATATATTTCTGCCAGCAAGGCTCCACATATTAAGTATTCCATGACCGCTCCCAACAGTATCATCAGTTGCCGATCAAATATTCAAATATATGATCCTTTGAGGAACATGTCTCATTCTTACCACAACAGAGGGTAAAGATATACATGTTAAGGGAATCTAGAAATAAACATTACATAGACAGTGGTTAAAGCCACAGACAAAGTAAAGAGACATGTGTGAAAGAAACTGGACGTCTGCTTTAGGCTGTAGTCAGGGTGTCTACTTTGAGGCATATTTCATATGATTTGGTATTTTGTCATGTTGTTATGTATACTTTTATGTCTCAGTTAATTGCAATTGTAATAAGAAGGACTAAATCTCTTTGCTTTTCAGGGAGTCTAAATTTAATTTGGAACATACAGAAATAGCTCATTATATTCTAAGCAATTGGTTGGAAATTAGACTGTTCAAAGTCTTAGAAGCTTGAGAAGGAGGCTAGGGAAATGTCTTCCCCAGACACTGCCATGAATAGTCATTGGTTGATGATACAGCTTATTACTGGGGATTTCAAAACTTAAATCTCAAGGGAGCTCAAGATAGCTCCACTAGATTTATTTCAAGCCAGTACACAATAGGGTATCCAAAAGAGCTGAAATATAGCCTGTTTTTGATGTCCATAAATTCTTAGTCACTCACTTTCCTCTTTAAGTTAATTTAAATGAACCCTTAGAAATAAAATATTTTAAAAAATTTAATTTGTTGAATTTTTGCGAATTTCACACATCTTGCTTGTATTTAGATCCCCTCTCCCCTATCTGCACCATCCAAGGTCCTCCCAGTGGACTTCATTCATTCTGTGATATATATATATAAAGGCCTATCAAGCCGGGTTTGTTTCCCCAGAGGTCCCTTAATGAGACTCCATCCCCTGGAGCCTGGGTTACCTATCCAACATCACTCCCTTAAAGAAAACCCACTATCCTTTTACCAGTAGCCCAAAGTAACCAATAGTTTCTCAGCTAAGGTTGGGGCTTCTTATCCATTTTACCTCTTCTATTCTGGGCTTCTGTCTGATTTAAGCATCCACGGGCCTTGTTCATGCTGTCACCATCATGGTTAGTTCGTATCTACGCCTTACCAGCTGCCTAGAATACTCTGTTTCCTCGTGGTCATCCATGACACCTGGGTCTTTACAGTCTTTCTGCTCCATCTCCATCTTCTGCAATGGTCCCTGAGCCTTGGGTGACAGAGGACTGAGATAGGACAAGCACTGTGTAGTCTCTTATTCTCTGCACGTTGACCTGTTGTGGCTTTTTGGGTTAATCATCATCTGTTGCATGAGAAAACTTTGGTGCTGTGACTTGAGAGATGCATTAATATTCTTTATGTCTCCTGTTCTTCTCTGTTCCATGAACCTTAGGTGTAGAGGTTGCATTGTAGATGTGTCACTGTGGGGCATCTCACAGACACCTATTCTTTGTGTTTGACCAATTATGGAACTCTGTTATACTATCCATCCATTACAAGAAGAAGCTTTGGTGAAGAATAGTAAGAAGTACCCTTGTTTACAAATATAAGGATACATATTGAGAATACAGTAAGAAATTACATTGCTCTAGGGAGGTTACAAAAGTTTTTCTCTAGGATTTATGACCGCTCTAGCCATGTGTATTTGGCTATGCACCACATGAGTTCCCTCCCATTGAGCAGGCCCAGAGGGACAGTGAGGAGAGATAAGTAGTTCTTATGGGCTATGAAAAACCAGAGTTAAACATAATTCAAAGCCTACTGAAAAATAGACATACAACATACATGCACATGTATAGCTGAAGACTACTTGATGAAAAATACAGTGCCAAGCAGGAGAAACCTCTCTCTAAGTGTTGGTTAGGGTAGTTTTAGGAGACTCCCCAAATAAAACAGGTTGTTACCTTAGCCTTTGATTGCCTCCCAGAACTTGAAGGTTAATAAGGCCTTATTGCTGAAAATAAGCTGTAAGTCTGACTCAGGACTGGGAGCTGGAACTGTAAGCTTCCTCCCTGTAGGCTAGCTCTCATGGTGTCAGAGGATACTACAGAAGCTACCAAGGGAGGAAAATCAGCAGTCAGTGGTCACACCCAGCTATAAAGCCTGATACGCAACAGCAACTGGCCCAGCAAACTGTCATTATTGGTGCAGTAGTGACACTGTTACTTTGGGGGTAATAAACAGCTGCCTAATTGGAAATAATATTTATTTATTTATTTATTTATTTATTTATTTATTTATTTATTTATTTATATGAATGCACTGTCTGCATGCAGGTTTGTGCACCCGGGTCATGCAATGTCATGGAGGTCAGAAGAGGCCATCGGATTCCCCTGGAACTGGAGTTAAAGACAGTTCTTAGCCACCATGTGGGTGCTGGGGATTGAACCCCAGTCCTCTGCAAGAGCAGTCAGTGCTGTTAACTCCAGCCCTGGAAATAATATCTTTTAAGGAATATTCTTTGGGAGAACCAAAATTTAGATTCTGACTCACATAAAGAAGTGTAAATTCTCATTCATTCTGTTTCCATTTGTTTTCTGATATGTTGTCTTCCCACCTGAGAGTCACTACTAGACCTCTACTGAGGAGGTCCAGTACTGGGTTGGTGGACATGAGACCAGGAGGGCAGGGTTGATTGGCAGGTGATAGAGCAGGAAAGTCCTGGGCATATTATGCAATGGAGAAACTAAATGAGTTTTTTTTTTTCCTGCAACTCTCTTGAGGGCCAGAAAATATTTTTTTTATTGATGCTTTGTGTATTTCATACATCATTTTCTAATTCAGTTCAGGCATATTTCCCTTTCCCTTCCCCCCACCCCACCCCACCCCATCCCAGATCATGCATTCTGTCATAACTGTCCTGCATCTTTCAGGTTTTTTTCATTTTTTAGCAATAAGTGATAATTTATGAGTACAAGCATCCTTCATGTAAAACCAATTTGCAGGCAGTTGTGAGGGGGCAAGAAAATATTTTTACCATAATCTCAGTTCATTCATATCCTAGATTAAGTTGTCTGAGGAAAAATATATTTTAAGTAGTTAGGCAGCAACAAGATGCATTAAATTCTTTATTGATCATTTGTATTCTGTGCTCAGAAAGTCAAGAAATTAGCATTCCATTATCTGGTCAATAAAGACCCCACAATGCTTTCACATTCTATTTAAAATGAAATTTGTTACATATACGTGTGTGTGTGTGTGTGTGTGTGTGTGTGTGTACTAACGTGTAGATCAGAGGACAAGTCAACATGTATTTGGTTCTCTCCTTCCACTTTTTTTTTAATTTTTTTTTTTTATTTCTGTATGTGTATCAATGCACTGTCTGCATGCAGGTCTGTGCACCCGTGTCGTGCAATGCTGCGGAGGTCAGAAGAGGGTCTCGGATTCCCCTGGAGCTGGAGTTCTCCTGGAATTGGAGTTTTAGACGGCTCTCGGCCGCCATGTGGGCGCTGGGGATCGAACCCGGGTCCTCTGTAAGAGCGGTCGGCGCTCTTAACCGCTAGGCCATCTCTCCAGCCCCCTCTCCTTCCACTTTTATGTGGGTTCTAGGTTCAAACTCAGGAGCAAGCTTTCTCACCTACTGAGCCATGTCTCCAGCACTAACTCTATCATAATTTTTTCTCCTGAAGAATGACTTAGTTGGCTAGCAATGTGTAATATCACTGCTTATGAATATAATATTGTAGGTGCCAGAAAAATCCATCAATTGCTGTTATCACGTAAATTATCAACGTACCATCTATTAACTCTACCATAAGAAAATAATCCTTTGGGTGATTTGAATCATGCTAAACTAGGGAAAACTTTCCATCCTTAAGATTGGGAATAGATATCAACAATTCCAGCGAGGTTTCCAAATCCAGATGACCTAGTTAATTTTATTTCAGGGCAATGAGCAGATGGTGAGTGTTCTCAGTCTCTCTGGCATTAATGTGCACTCTGTCACCATAAAACTTAATGGTGGCAGATGGCAGTTGCATTAGTAAACATTCAGTTCTCTCTGCTCTATTCTTCCCTCAGGACTGAGGAAGGCCCAGCTATGGCACACAGCTGAGTCACTCTGCAGCCACCTTGCCAGTAAGCCTGAGGAGAGAATGTCAGGCCAGTGGAAGACTCAGTCATGTGGGCTTTCCGGTTCACCCAGGCAACAGATATACAGCTGGGGCCTCTTCAAAGGTTTGTGGATACCACAACCTCAGTGCTAAATCCTTCTAGTATCCTGAGCCATCTAGGGCCTGGCTGGAGCCCCCGGCATAGGATGGGTGGAGTTTTTTCACCGTCTTATGAAAAACTCCACTTTTTCATCCTCTGTGGACTTTCCCATATGGAAACACAGTGACCCATTGTTAGCAGAAAATGTTTCAACATCAAGAATCATAAAACAGTCTTGGTCACTGAATGAGAATATCAAGGGAATGCTGTAGATATTTTTTCTTAAAGAAACACTCTATTTTCTGGAATCTAGGCAGGAATATCTCATAGATAACTATATTTGGATTCCTTCAACTGTCTCCTTAACATCCTAATTGTGGCATACCTTGGATGAACTGATAGCAGCACTTAATTTATGAACTAACTCTAAATTACCATATTAGTTAGTTAAGACAGTTACAGTACAATCTTGGGAGATGCTTAGAATATGAGAGAATATAAATATGATGTTTTATTTTAGAGATTTTTTAAGGTAAAGTACATACTGCATGAAATGAATATGAGTGAGGGGTTTATCAAATCATTTTTCCATGCTTTATCTGTGCATACTTTTTAACATACAAGATTTTAAATACTTAGCTTTTTAGACACACCCTTCCAATTTTGATCACTCTCAGTCTTAAAAAGATCAGATGTGCAAGTCCCATTCAAGAAAAATGTGATTGATAATTTAAATTTTATGTGTTCCATACTACAAATTTACTATCACCAGAGCTGGGAAATGCACCAGAAAAGATGGTGTATCATTTGTCTCTGGGCTAGGAATTATAGATAACAGACAGTGCAGGAGGGGCCCATTATTTATTGCTGCTTGAAATATGTGTAAGGATCAAATTCTTTTGTTCCTGATCACGATGATTATTCAGCAGCTGATATCCAATATGTAGCAATAAGCTGCAATCTGTTTCTGGACATGGGCCCTCATAGCCAAAGAGTGATACACAAGCACTTTAATAGCTCACATGACACTGGACACTGATTTTGCTGCTCAGAATACTTTACAGTCTGTGTATTAGCTTTCAGGAAGTAGCAAACAGCTGCACTAAATGTGTTAGCAGTGAATCAAGATGCTTTAGGAATGAGTAATGTCAGTCTTTGACCTACGAAATACAGTGTGCGTTAGATGTATATATTAGGATAGGTGTTTTTCTAAAGTTATTGACTGATGGGCTGGAGAGATGGCCTAGCGGTTAAGAGCGCTGACCGCTCTTACAGAGGACCCGGGTTCGATCCCCAGCACCCACATGGTGGCCGAAAACCATCTGAAACTCCAATTCCAGGAGAACTCCAGTTCCAGGGGAATCCGAGACCCTCTTCTGACCTCCGCGGTGTTGCACGACACGGGTGCACAAACCTGCATGCAGACAGTACATTCTTACACATACAGAAATAAATAAAATTAAAAAAAAATAAAGTTATTGATGAATAAATTGATTAAAATGTGACACATATAGATTGCTAGAATACATTAATCCAATTTGATGGCTGAACTTTCATTAATTTGACCAGCACACTCATTATATATTACAGTTGCATGCGTATGTATAAATATATGCATGTAGACATTATATACACATATTTGAACTATTATTGAGAACAATATTTCTTTTCTAATTAAAAATATTTTTATTTTTATTTTTTATGTGCATGTGTTTAAGTACACCCATGTCATGCAGTGCACCGTGGAGATCAAAAGAATGTCTCTGCTCCCCTGGAACTGGAGTTATGGACAGTTGTTAGCTGCCGTGTGGGTGCTGGGACTCAAACCCAGATCCTTTTCAAGAACAGTTGGTGCTTTTAGCTCTTGGCCACAATGTTTCTTTAAAAAAATTTTCATATAGACTCTCTAAAAGAAAATCCCTCCTAGTTAGGTGAAATGCAACTTTGATGATGTCTTAAGCATAAATGCAGGAGAACGCGCAGGTTACAGTGTGACTTTGAATAGGGCTATAAATTGAATGGATTCTGATTCCTGCAGAACTACAAGTTCTCATTTTGCTTTCTTCATTTTAGTTTTTTCAGAATTATTCATTAAATTGTCTGGAAACTTTTATTCAATTTTCTGGGGACCACCTAAATGTATTTACAGTAATCTCACTAGAATAGTGAGAAATACATTTTTCTTTGTCTTTGAAGGGGATTTAGGAATTTATAAATATTTTAAAAGGCACAAATCATTG
Organism: Rhizomys pruinosus; assembly: GCA_009823505.1. Classification (NCBI taxonomy): domain Eukaryota; kingdom Metazoa; phylum Chordata; class Mammalia; order Rodentia; family Spalacidae; genus Rhizomys; species Rhizomys pruinosus. Next base: position 926,873 of record VZQC01003927.1, on the reverse strand, counting down.
GATTTCAGAGCAGTTATAGACTGAATTTACTCTAATACGGTAATACTCAGAGATTCAGAAACTTCAATAAGACCATAAAGATAGAACAGAGCTGCCACTGAATCCTTTAATAGTCAACGAGTGGACTTGTTGTTGGTGTCACTATAGTGGAATATTAAGGTGAAGTGTCTATAGAATTCTATCAAACAAAAGCTGACAGGGTGTCTTAGACTTAATTACCTACCTCAAGTGGCTGCTTATAAAATAAAAGTTACAAACTTGCAATGTCAGGACAAGATGCAATGGCAAGAAACTTTTACTTCCTAAAGCATTAAAGTCCTTTCTTTTTTTACTGGCTTATTTTCATATTTTATTATTATTATTATTATTTATTATTAAACTATTTCCAAACATCATACATCATTTCTCAATTGAATTTAAAGTCACTTCCCTTTCCATGCCCCCCACCCCACCTGAGTTCCTGCACTCTGCCATACATGTCTTGCTTCTTTTTCTCAGTCTTTCCAGACTCTTGTTTTATTTTTTTCAAAGCAGAAGCTTATTGTTTTGGGGAGAACTTCACTGTTTCAGTCTTTTTCCCCCTCAGTTCTTTTGTTGTTGTTCTCTCCATCTTGTATTGCTTCAATATATACATAAATATATACATACATACATAAATATATACCTACGTACATACACATATCACTTGAGTTGGAGGATTTTCTTTTTTCTTTCTTTTCTTTTCTTGTTTTTCTTTTTTGCTAAAAGATGTCATATTTTCCTTAAGGACATGTTTGAAGGTTCCTCCTTGGCAAGCCCAAACAACCATCAATCTTTCCCTTGTGCTCCACACTGGGGTCTTTCCCTCCCATGGTCACCCAAATGAGGTTCAGTAAGCACACGTCCTCTCTTGATCTTCCTGTTCTGGCCTCCATGATACAGCCTGGGTAGTCCAACAATGGCAGTTTATACTCTGAAGAGGCTGAAATCCCAGTAGCTGCTCAGTCCACAAGCTGGATATCTCAGTAGTCCCCATCTGGCATTGAAGATTTAGAAGATTCTTGGAGAGACATGAGTCTTCAGTCCATATTGGAGGGTTAAAAACACATCTCATGTCTTTGAAGAATGGCAAAAGCAGTGGCAGCCACAGAGTAGATGCACTTGCCAGTAAGAATTGAAGACAGGCAAAACAACAGTGCTCTCTCTCTCTCTCTCTCTCTTTTCTTTTTGTCTATTTACTGAGATCTCAAGTTTTATGTCTGAAGTACAATTTCTCAGGCCTTACTGATTATTTATTTCCGGTTATACTTTCCTTTCGGATGCCTTAAGCATCCAAAAGTCTTTTCTTTATCAAGGAACTACATCACAAAATAAAAGCTGATATTTAAACAATTATTTGTGTTTTTTACAGCTCATCATCTATTCATTACTATTAAGAAAATTCTTACAGAATTAGCATTAAAAGATAATTCTTCATTTTTCTAAGTTCATATGAGCAAGTTCCCATTGTCCTGGAAGACTATTTCCTTATGCTCACGCACTGCCCTGGGTTTTATAGTGTTTCTGGCCCTCTTCTGCAGTGGTCTCTGAGCCACGGATATGTAGGTTTAACACAGGAGTCCTTTCCAGGGACACTCACTCTGCAGTCTCTCATCCTCTACACTTCAGCCAGTTATGGCTTCCTGGGTGCATCGCCCTCTGTTGCATGAGGAAGCTTGGCTGGCGAGAGTTTATATGCAATGGTGATAGGATGCAGAAGAGCTAAACAAACTCAATCAGACAAAAACCCAGCATAAAACTAGAGAAATGGGCAGGACACCCCGACCTTAGAGGAGGAACTCTTGGGAGCTGATTACTCCTTTGTGAGGGAGAGCTGACGTTCTTTAAGGATGTGACTCTAGACAGGCTGGCTAGACTCCTGTGGATGGACTCACACTACGGGACAGCTGGGTACACAAACTTGACTTGATAGGCCTTAACATATATGACAGATTGCATGAGATCTTGTGGAGGTATTTGGGAGTGTGGATGATAGGGGAGGGGGTCTTAATATAGCTAAGATGCACTGTATGAAATGTACGAAAAATTTAATAAAAATATTCATTGAAAAAATTTCTTTCACCTGGGGGGGACTTTTTCTTTTAGAATTGAAATACAATTAAACTTCAACTTAAACACATAGAAATAAAATTGTGGGGCTGGAGAGATGGCCTGCTGGTTAAGAGCACTGACCGATCTTACAGAGGACCCAGGTTCGATCCCCAGCACCCACATGGCGGCTGAGAACCGTCTGAAACTCCAATTCCAGGAGAACTCCAGTTCCAGGGGAAGCCAACACCCTCTTCTGACCTCTGCGGCATTGCACGACATGGGTGCACAAACCTTTGCATGCAGACAGTACATTCATACACATACAGAAATAAATAAATGCCGGGCGTGGTGACGCACGCCTTTAATCCTAGCACTTGGGAGGCAGAGGCACGTGGATCTCTGTGAGTTTGAGGCCAGCCTGGTCTACAGAGTGAGTTCCAGGACAGCCAGAGCTACAGGGAGACCCTGTCTCAAAAATACCAAAAAAAAAAAAAAAAAGAAAAAAAAAGAAATACAATTGTATTTTAATTAACATTTTTAATTTTTGACAGCTTTGTACTCTCTCACCCCCCCACTCCTCCCAACACCTGTGCTCTTCCCAAGCAGTCTCCCTCCTACCCTTATTCTCCTCCTTTGCCTCCATCTTTCTCTATCTTGCTCATCTTTATCTCTCTCTCTCTCTCTCTCTCTCTCTCTCTCTTTTGGTTTTCTGCAGCCCGTGTAAAAGTTATAACCACCGCTCTGTGTTTAAGATGACATCTGTCACATCATACCTAGAAGACAATGCTTCACCTTGCTCCTCCACATTCTCTGGTTGCCCGAGTCTTTCCACCCTCTCTACCACCATGTTCCCTAGGACTCAGAGGCAATGACACAGATTTTCAATTTAGGGCATGGCCCTCTAGGTCCCTTATTCTTAGCACTTAGAGTGCCCATTCCACTGCCCAAAGAGACTTCTATAACTAAGGCTGAGTCCTGGAATAGTCTTTAGACAGAAACAAATAATTCAGAAGACAATTTCACCACATGTACATTTAACAAGACATTAGTAATAGATTCCCCCATAGTGCCTGTGATCTCCCTTGCAACAAACTTTTGACCAGGTCTATAGTAAGAGCCATGCATGTGGAGCAGGCCTCACATCTAGTCAGAGAATAGTGGGGTGCCCCAGAACATTTGTGCCACCATTGCAACAGTGGGCACATCTTGTTAAGTATGCTAATACTGTAGCACAGAGTCTATATTTGGGGTTCATTGTTGATAATGTCTTCCCCAAGAGCCGGCATATAGTTTCTTTTCAGCAATATAATCCTGAGTTTAGCTCTGATGGGCATCCAAGAGAAATAGCAATACTCTGTACTGTTTGGCGAGGATCAGGGGGTTCCCTGATCAACAGCTACTGGGGGATATCCCACACCTGACCCTGGATTTTGCTTTTGAAAAGCTATGATATCTGGGAGCCATGTTACACACCCACTCTAAGTACCTCTATTCAAGCTCCTTGCCTAATTTAAGGTATGTAAGATATATCTTATAACATTTAATAATTCTGCCACCACATGAAAGACAGTTATTGTTCTGTGAATTATGGAAGACAACATAGAAATGGGAAGAATCAAATAAGAGCCCTGAGTTTTACAATAGGTTATAAAAAGATATCACAGGTTAAACTGACAAATTTAATAGATGTTCCTAGTACCTAGTCAGAGGAAATGTGAAATAAGAAAATAAATAATACTAAATTCTTACATAAAGTATTTCAAATATTGCTAAGTGTTTTTGCTGTATCATTTCATTTCAGTCTTATGATAGCCCAAGATAGAGGCTATTGACACTTTCATAATGTAAGTAAGACAAGCGTGGTTTAGAGACATTCAGGACTAAGATCATGTGGCTCAGGGACAAGAGTTGGGATTGGATCCAAGTCCAAAGGAAGCTCAGTGTTTTATTCTTTTTTTTAAATTTTTTAAAATTTATTATTATTTTTATGTATATGAGTGTACTGTCTGCATGCAAGTTAGTGCACCTGTGTTGTGCAATGCCTCAGAGGCCAGAAGAGGGCGCCAGATTCCCCTGGAACTGGAGTCAAAGACGGTTCTTAGCCGCCATGTGGGTGCTGGGAATCGAACTTGGGTCCTCTGCAAGAGCAGTCGGCACTCTTAACAGCAAAGCCATCTCTCCAGCCCCACTCAGTGTTTTGTTCTTAAGCACAGCTCTATAATGATTAAGTTACAGCAAGAATGGTGGGATGTAGGAGGGTGTGCCTGGTATGGATTGTTATGTTTCAAAAATCCAAGATAGTAGGACCAAAGCTTGCTAAAAACAGTTTTAGATTAGACTGTAATACTAGGGAATTTAAGAGCTAGATGTCAAACCTTTCAGACCTTGAAACAGCTATGGTGAGAGGATTGACACCAAAGGAATTGGCAACTGCTGTATATCAGGCTGTTTCCAGAGTTGGATTTCCAGCACGTCAGGCACAAGGGTTCTGGAATTAGAGCAGAAATTATATGAGAGAGAGAGAGAGAGAGAGAGAGAGAGAGAGAGAGAGAGAGAGAGAGAGAGAGAGAGATGGGGAGACTAGAGAGCTGAGTTAAGATAAAGTTTAAAGACCTAAGGTAAATGTAATATTACCCTGTGCCTTTCAGGATCAGCTCTTCTCCTGAGATGTTTACTGACCTCCAACACTAGTAGCTGCCCAGTTTTCCTTCACATCAGCCCACTTTAGCACTTTGCTTAGTGGTTAGTGTCAGTAACAAGGGGAAATGCCTTTCCATAGACTTTCAGGACACATTATTATTTTACAACTTCTCAGCAGTGTGACTCTATCCCAGTTGCTTTACTCCATAACTTAGTTTCCCATTTATAGAATATGATGTTTCCTGTTAGTGGGGTTGGTAATGGATATTTCCATGTTAAAAAAAAGTACAAACACGAACTACTTGAAAAGGAATAGTAAACGGTTCAAAATAGATTAGATATTCTAAATATCTAATATTAGATATTCAATATTAATAAATATTGAAATAAATATTAGATATTCAATTCAAAAAATTGAAATAAATATTAGATATTCAAAATAGATCAGATATTCAAAATAGATAGTTCAAAAAAGATTAGACATTGCTTCTATTGATAAATATTTATTATCCGATTTTGTCAACCGGGATACATGTAGTGTAAGAACACATACCGTACCTAATCTTTTCAGTGTGTTTTTGGTTCTTCATATTACTGCTTCTGAGAATAGTGTCAGGTGCCTCTTAGCAACTGAGGACAGGGGAAGAGGAAGGTCAATGGACATGACTTTCAGGGACTCTTGTCTGCATTGCTGACTTCTCTCCCTTTTCCGTGTCGTGGAGACATCTGTAGATCCAGAGCAATGGGAATAAGGAGTCCTTGTACAGATGCAGTGGCAGCGAGACGGTCTTCCCTCTCTCCGTAAAGGGGAATCTCATCTCCAGCCCACAATCAACTCAACGGCTTTAGAATTTTCATTTATCCAAATGAACCAGAATATGAGCTCTTTTGGTAATGGATTACCCAAGATTCAAGTGTTTATAGAATTTAAAATACTTAAAAGACTCATGGACAATTATACCATGTTTGTAGTCTGGATATGGCCATAAAGCCGCCTTTTTAAAACTGTGATCTTGAACTTACACTGGGTTTTCAGTGTGAGGCTTGTTTCTCTACTTTCTGTCTGGCATCTTTCAGGGAAAGCAGCTGATGATCATACCTTGCAATTAGGTGTATTTTTCTGAATGCTGTAGTTTCATTTTCCTAAATATTCTTGGTGCCTTTGACTTATTATTTATTCCCTCCCTTGGGTGGTACCCTTGCTCTGTTTCTGTTCTTTGGCTTTAATCACTTATTAGCTGAGAGCTTATTAAGGCTCATATATCAGAGTGAGTAGATATGCCAGGCAGGTGAGGATGAAGAATATGGGGGGCCTGAGTCCTTTACTTAATGAATCTAGTCCAGGGGATATTACAGTCATCTACAGGCTTTGCATGTATGTGGTACACTTGCACATATGATGGTAAAACACTCAGATACATCAAATAAAAATAAATAAATCCTTCCCCCAAGTTTTAAAGTTCATTATGGAGGGACACCATCATCGAAGGAAAGTTGTTTATATTTCCTGCTTGCCCCTCACTTGTTTTTCTTTGCTTCTCCTCTCCATTAACCTTGATCTGATCACTGCCTTAAATGAAGAGGTTTGTTCTGAAGGACTTTTTTGAGGATTCCTAAAGGTTAGCAACCTTGTTTGGAAACATCTGGCTGTGGAGAAGGGATTGAGGAGAACAAGACCTCTGGTGGTTTTATTTTTATGATCTCTATTTTTTGTGGTATGTGCTCAATCAATAAGAATTATATACCGTCATGTATCAATACTTATCATTATTTTACTTGCAACCTAGTATGCTAGAGAACTATATGCATTTCAAAAGAAGTAAAATAGGATTTTATAATGAGACGAGATCAAAGCATAAATGTCATTATCATCTTCCGACCTGTGAGGACCAAGCATGGTTCATGATGTGCATACCCCAGAAGGAGAGATCCAGTGGCCGCTGGAGTAGGCGTCCAACAGGGCCTTCCAAGAGAGAGGCTGGCCTGGCTCACCCTTTTGGTAATCTTGCATTGGAGTGCTGTCCCTGGTGGAAGCATCCAGGAGGGAAGCAGGTTTTCTGCTTCTCCCACAGCAAACTGCTCAGCACTTTGAGAGGAAATCCCTCTCCCCCCGGAGTGATTGTGGAGTGTATTCTGAAAACTAGATGTATGTCTCTCTCTCTACTCTGTGAATTTTTTCCTTGTTGTGTCAAAAGCACTAAAAAAAATAGCATCTGTGTATAAATCTTATTCCTGACAGGAAATCTGAGTGTCAATCCTTATGTGTCAAGTATGTTTGCCTGAGAGAAGTTGAACACTCAAATGTGCTTACAGCTCGTCTAACCATGCCACCCATGTCAGCTCTCTAATCTTTTGAGGAAAGAGAATCATTTGGGGTTTTTATAGACATTCTGGCATTGTGTAAATTGTACAATCTGAAGTTCCAAGTTTTTTTTTTTTTTTAATTAATTTTTATTGATGCTTTGTGCATTTCATACATTTTTTCCAATTCAGTTCAGGCTTATTTCCCTTTCCCTCCCCCCCACCCCCACCCCATCCCAGATCATGCATTCTGCCATAACTGTCCTGCATCTTTCTCTCAGTTTTTTTTTTTCATTTTTAGCTATAAGTGATAATCCATGAGTACAAGCATCCTTCATGCAAAACCTATCTGCTGGCTGTTGTGCCCAAACACCTACAGCCCCACCATCCAGTGGGGGGTGACAGGTTGTTTGTTCAATCAAGTTGATCAAATGAGTGTCCAGACTAC
>VZQC01003927.1:866741-919017 GCA_009823505.1 Rhizomys pruinosus | reverse complement strand
GGGGGGGGGGGTATAAACCAGACAGCAGGGAAAGATGAGAGGATATTTTCATGATTTCAATGTATTCTGTAACAGTGTGCAGGGGGGTGGGGGGCAGCAAGATGGCTCAGCAAGTAAAGGGGCTTGCTGCCAAGCCTGGTGACCTGAATTCCATTCCTAGAATCCACATTGTGATAGGAGAAGACCAGCTCTCTTAAGCTGTCCTCTGGCTTCCATGTGTGTCCGATGCCACAAGTGCCACACTTTTCTCCAAATACATAAGTAAATATAATACAAGGTTTTTTTTTTTAATTTTTTATTTATTTCTGTATGTGTATGAATGTACTGTCTGCATGCAGGTCTGTGCACCCGTGTCGTACAATGCCGCGGAGGTCAGAAGAGGGTCTCAGATTCCCCTGGAAATGAGTTCTCCTGGAATTGGAGTTTCAGACGGTTCTCGGCCGCCATGTGGGTGCTGGTGATCGAACCCGGGTCCTCTGTAAGAGCAGTCGGTGCTCTCAACCACTAGGCCATCTCTCCAGCCCTGAGATTGAGTCTCTTGCTGCTTGTCTAGAGCTAGGCCCAAGGGATCTGTTTGTCTGTTTCTGCAGTACTAGAAATACAAGTATGCCACCACCCCAGGTTTTTATGTGGATTCTGGGGATCACACTGAGTTCCTTATGCTTGCATGGCAAGCACGTTACTATTTGAGCTTTCTCTCAAGTCAGTGTTTTGTCTACCACTTATTCCCCTTAATTGTTAACAACTTTGTTGTAGTTATGAAAATTTTGGCTAAAAAAATCATTCTACAATTCTTAATGTTGTCCAGTTTTGTCATTCAAGATATTTTTTTACATTTCTTTGTCTTGAACACTTTATAAATTAACTTTCATTCCTTGAAATCATTCTAAAATAGGAAGCACCTTGACTCACACAAAGTTGAATTATGCAGTCTTTCTAACCCGTCAAGATGAATCCTTAATACCCATGCTGCTGCAGCCTTAATTCTCCAGTAGCAACTGTGACTGTGTGTGCTCTGAACAAAGACAGCTGGCTGGTGTCACATTCTGGAACATGCTGTCAGTGACTCGGAATTAACCAGAGTGACACAACAAATGGTAATCCATACAGATTTCTACATGGGATGGGTAATATTTTAATAAATAACTTGGATACTGAAATACAAAGTAAGATTAGAATGTCACTGGTGGACCGAGAAGTTCATGATGGGAAGAGACCTGGCCCCTGGATTGCTTTCTGTAGTTTTCTGTCTTACCATGGCTAGGGCAAGTTATGGATAAAGATGTGGTGTTCCCAGGAACAGTGGCTTTGTAACAATATGTTGAATAAATAATTTTAAACTAGAAGAAGCCCTTCTATTGGCTCTACCTCCATCCCAGAATAACCATTTCACCTTTTCTTTGCCTCCATAGGACTAAAGCATATTGACTATTGTCTTTTCTGTATACCACTACTTGCAACTCAGCCTAGGTTATCATTACTTCCACAACTGAATTCTTTTCTTTTTTTTTTTTTTTTNTGTGCCCCTTTTCTAAGCCCAGGGAATAATCTGCAGAAGAGGGGGCGTGGTAGAATGTAAGGGCTGCGATTGGGGTGAAGGGTGAAACTACAGCAATGTAGTCTGGACCCTCATTTGATTAACCTGATTGAACATACAACCCCTCACCCCCCGCTGGAAGGTGGGGCTGTGGGTGTTTGGGCACAACAGCCTGCAAATTGGTTTTGCATGAAGGATGCTTGTACTCATGGATTATCACTTATAGCTAAAAAATGGAAAAAAAAAACTGAGAGAGATATGCAGGACAGTCATGGCAGAATGCATGATCTCGGTTGGGGTGGGGGTGGGGGTGAAGGGAAGGGGAGATATGCCTGAACTGAATTGGAAAATGATGTATGAAATGCACAAAGCATCAATAAAAAAAATGTTGAGAAAAAAAACAAAAACAAAAAAAAAATTTATTTATTTATTTTTCTCTATGTGTATGAATGTACTGTCTGCATGCAGGTCTGTGTGCCCGTGTCGGTGCAATGCCACAGAGGTCAGAAGAGTGTGTCAGATTCCATTGGAACTGGAGTTCTCCTGGAATTGGAGTTTCAGACGGTTCTCAGCCACCATGTTGGTGCTGGGGATTGAACCCGGGTCCTCTGCAAGAGCAGTCGATGCTCTTAACCGCTAGGCCTTCTCTCCAGTCCCCCAGTTGTTTTTTTTTAATTGTTTACTCTTTCATTATTTTACGTTGTATGAGTATATTGCCTGCATGTATGTAAGTGCACCTGTGTTCTGTAGTACCTGTAGCAGTCAGAAAAGGGTATTAGGTACTGTGGAGCTGGACTTACGGTGGTTGTTAGCTATCATATGGGTACAAGTATTCTGGGTCCTCTGCAAAAATAGCCAGTGCTCTAAACCACTTGAGCCATGTCTCCAGCTCCCCTGACCCCAAGGTATTCTTACATGCCTTTTGGTGTTCTTTATTAGTTATCTATGTAGTTTCAGTTTCTTTCTGTTGCTTTTTGCCTTTAGAATTATCTCCTTTCTATAGCTATGATTTTCCAGAATCTTATAATTTAAAATATTACACAGGATAAAGAACTAATGGTTTGATTAGTTCTTTCAGTCTTCGATTTGGGAAACTCTACTTCCCAATGCCCATAACACTAGGGGTGGGGAACATTTGTTTCTGGCCATTGAGCTTGCAGAGGTGTACTGTGCAATGCTCACTTGGGGTCAATGAAAAGCAGCTGTGTTCCTCTAAGCTGCCTGGTCTTTTAAAGTTGACCATCAGCCCTGCCCCAAGTGGAAGATCATGCCCAATGCCCTTTACCTCTCAATATGAGAAAGAAGTACTGTGCTGTTGATTCCCATTGCACATGTAGGGCGAGAAACATACCTTTGTTGTTTTAAGCAGCTGATATTTCAGGCTTCATACTTTAGTAAAATATAGCCTAGTGAGTCCTGATTAATAAAACTACTGCATCTTGAACACCTTCTCACAATAACAGACATCATTTCCACCAGCAGAAGAAGCATAAACCTTCAAAATGTAATGAAGAATGTTAATCCATCTCCATGCCCATAAACAGCAGACGGGATGGATTTTGTTTTTAGGCAAGACAACATTTTGATTTATTAAACTTGGACTAATTCAGAGACTTAATTTATTTTTAGTGTCCAAGGATGCAAATTGCTTTTCTCCTTGCAAATTGGATTTCTTTCCATAGTGCAGTTTTCTGCAAAATTGTATTCTTACTTCATTTTCTAACACTTTTACATCTAAGGAAGTAATTGAGAGCTTATAGTTACCAGAAAAGCTCAGCTTCATGATTTCTACTTTAACTAATGGGCTCAACTGTACAGTACAAAGTACTCCAGAACTGTGGGTCCCACTGTTTGAGCTTCTCCTCCCAACCCTGCAAGTACCTTGCCTGTTTTCATGCCTGAGTATTTTTTACATGTCTGATCTCTGCTCTCATTTGAGACATGAAGTGTCTACTCTCCTTTGTTCCCACATCCTCATCTGCAACCCAAGCTTCAACCCCACTTTGTTCTTTAGCTAAAGCTATTTCCCATTCCCAACCTCCTGCTCAGCCTCTGCTCCTGGATCTGTAGCCTTAGCTGAGCCCAGCCTCACCCCATTCCTAGGAAAGGAGGTCAGCAATAGGAGGTCACACGAAATAGTGTGATGCTAATATGGATAGCAGTGGAAACTATTTTTGCATGATATATGGATATGAATCTCATGTCTCCATACCTTTCTAAATTCTTAATTATTCCTATTACCACTAGTTAGAATTTTACTTCATAGAGGCATTGTAACTCTTAGAGATGAAACTGTGTTGCGATCATAAACGTGATATATGAACAGATACAGAAAGGAAAGATTGTGAGGTGCTTTGTAAAGAACAGCTTCTTAGTCTCCAGACAGGTCCGGGAGATAGCTGGAGAGAAAAGCTCGGTTGTTACCCATAGGCTAATCTCTTTATTCACCTTGGGAGCTTCATGCTGAAAATTATGAATTATTGAGAGAATAATTCTCTTTTTTATTAGTTTTTAAGTTAGCATACCAAGGAATGGGTCACATTACAGCACTGCCATGCATAAGCTGAGGCTGCTTCCTCCCCTCCTCCACCTCCTCAACCCCTGCTCTCCTGGTCTGTCCCCTTCTTTGTCTCCAGTTGTCCTTTTTCTGCACTCATATTACCTGTGTACATCTTCTTCCTTTACTTCCCCTCTCCCCTCGCCTTTAAGATGTTTTATTTCCCTCTTATGGTTATTGGTTTACTTTTATGGCATTTTATAACATTGACTATTTTAAACTGTCTGTAATTCCGTCACACAAATAGGGATACTTCATAATTTGTTCAATATTTGTTACAAGTCCATTTCAATCCATGTGATTTGGATGAACAGACTTATTTCTCTCTCATTTCCAGAGCTCACGTGATTATGGGGTCTAATAGTAATGCAGCAAGAAAACAACAAATTTAAAAACAATTATTTTTCCTAAGTCATGCCTCCTACTGAAAGAAACAAAAAGAATTATTATTTCTCAATCATTTGTTTTACAAATCCATGATCCTTTGTGCCTTTTTTTTCTGTTGGTCATATAAAATCAAAGATGACTTCCAACAGAGTCTTCTGATAATTTAAAAATGTTAATGAGGGGCTGGAGATATGGTTCAGTGGTTAAGAGGGCCTACCGCTCTTGCAGAGGACCCAGGTTCTATTCCCAGCACCCACATGGTGGCTAAGAAGGTCTTTAAGCTGGGTGTGGTGGCGCACGCCTTTGATCCTAGCACTCAGGAGGCAGAGGCAGGTGGATTTCTGTGAGTTCAAGGCCAGCCTGGTCTACAGAGTGAGTTCCAGGCCAGCTGGGGGCTATAGGGAGACCCTGCCTCAAAATAAATAAATAAATAAATAAATAAATAAATAAATAAATAAATAAATAAATATAAATAAGTTAAAAAAATGTTAGGCAAGCCTCTCTCTCCCTTCACTCTTCTCTCTCTCTCTCTCTCTCTCTCTTTCTGCCTTTCATATCCTCTTCCACTTTCACTCTGCATACTCTTTTACTTCCTTTACTCTTTATTCCATTGATCTATGGGTCTGTTTTTATGCCAGTACCAGGCTTTTTATTCCTATAGTCCTGTAATATATTTTGAAGTCTGGTATAGTAATCCACCCTGCATTGCTCTTTTTGCTTAGGGTTGCTTTGTATATCTGGTGTCTTTGGTTTTTCCATAGGAATTTTAGGATTTTTTTCTAAGTCTGTGAAGAAACTCATGGGGATTTTAATTGGGATTGCATTGAATCTGTATATTACTTTGGATAGGATGGTCATTTTTACTATATTACTTCTTCAAATCCATGAGCATGGGAGATCCTTCCATGTATCTATTGCACAGATACATGCACAACCATGTTTATTGCAGCTCTCTTCACAATAGCAAAGAACTGGAAGCAACTCAAGTGTCCCTCAACTGATGAGGGGATAAACAAATGGTGGTACATCTACACAATGGAGTTCTTTGCAGTGGTAAAGAAAGTTGACATGAAATTTGCAGGTGAATGGATGGAAATAGAAGCCATTATGCTAAGTGAAGTTACACAGTCCCAGAAAAACAAATTACTTATGGTGTCCCTCATTTGTGGTCCTGAACCAAATCCTTATTTGTAAGGCAAACTGAGTAATTTTGTTTTAGTAAATATAATACCTACTACTACTATAAAAAAAACATTAAATCGTACATCAATTTGATTTCTTTTTACCTGCATGCAACTTTACTGTTAAAACTTTACTAAACATATTTATTTTCAGATGACATAATTTTGGTATATGTGTGGGTGTATACATGCGTATCTTGGAATAATATAAAATTAAGGGGGGCAACAGCATCAAAAAGGACTTGTTCCAAGAACTGACAGAAACAGGAAACTTCTGCCCAAAACAGTAAACTTCTGTATCTAAAAAGACTGAGGATAAGATGTGAGACATGTATGACAGAATGCAAGAATTCTGGAGGGGTTGGGAGCATGGAAGGGGGAATGGTACTAAATGTGATTAAGAAAGGTTGTATGAAATGTGCAAGAGTTCAATAAAAAATTAAGAAAACAAAATTTGGGCTCAGAAAAGATATTAAAAAGCAACATTCCATACCCAAATCTTGCCGACAGTGGGAAGGCCGGGGCTGCACGGTGGCGGTGGCGTCTCCTTTCTGGGCTCTGTCTAACATTTCTCTCTTCTGTTCCCAGCATTGTCTTTCTCAGTTTCTCCTCTACCTCCTCCTCTTCAGGCCTGACTGGCTTTGGAAAGAATTATTACCTTCTTGGTATTCATCCACAGCCACGATGCATATATCTTATTAATACAGAACATGCATTTGAGACTAATGTCTAGGGAATTGCTTGGTGTCCAGGTCAAAGACATTTAATTTTAAAACTGAATTTCGGAAGGAACAGAAAAATTGAAAACTATCTTTCAATAGTACTGTAAACAATTTAGCTGTCTTTGTGCATTCTCTTTTTCTTTTAGATACATATTAGTGTTGCAAAGCATAACTCTGTGCTGGTTTCAGTTGCTCAGGTGCAGCCCTTTAGTTTTCCTTAGGCACCCCAGGAACCACTCAAACCCAGAAGCTGAAGGCCTGTCCTAGAGGCTATGGACACATCCAGATGTGATGACGTAGGTTTAGCTTTGCTACTGTGAAACGTTTTTCCACTTTTCTCCTTTTCTATCCTCAGCCTATACCACATTGATTTGGACATGTTAAACACGGAATAGCTATTTGTGAATCACAAACTAGTAACAGAAATTTGATACATGAATGGCTCTGATACAGTTACCACTGCCTCCTGAGTTGGTTTGCTTCCTTCAAACTAGTCCTGGTGCAATCTCTGTCTGATTCACTCCTTGGTCAACTTAGGTAGACTGTTCTGAATTATCATAAAGGTTTCTTGTCCATCCAGCCATGTCTTCACTTATTTCTGTTTGCAAGCATAGTGTGAGCCAGGTTTTCCTGGACCATTTTTTTCCTTTAATCACATTCATTAGACCACCTCTCTTTTGCCTTTTACCTTCCAGAAAAGTATATTTGCAAAGGACTTAACTCTCAAGAAATCCCACAATGATGTTGAAATAGGATGCTAAAATTTCCGAATATACTTTTTACTAATATGCAAGTTTGTAGTGATATTAAAATCTCACTTGGTAAATGTGTTATAAGATTGTATATTAAGTTAAATAGTAGATTCCATGAGAAGACTGAGACCTACAATACAATATTGTTCCCATGTTTCTATTAAGCTTATTAATGTGTATTGTAATTTCCAGTTATAAATATTCTTTGTAGGAGTTCTAAATCAGTTATATAATGAGTTAACAATATAACATGAAAACAGCATCTAATAAAACATTTTGGAAAAATTGGTGGCATCAAGACATATTTGAAAAATGTATTCCCATCAATTAAACAAAGACGAACTTTACTCTTAATGTGCATTGTGCTTTAAAACAACACCTAATAATGTTTGTGAAGCAACAGCTATTTGTATTATCATAACCTTTAAATCCATTATTTATACTTTATTTTCCAAATTTTCTTTTCATTCCATTTTCTGTATTTCCTTTTTACAGCTTTATTGTGAAATAATCCTTAAACCCAAATCCTTCATGTATTTAGTGATTGCAACTTGCTAAGTTTGGACATATAGATGCACCCACGAAACTGCGCCATTATCAAGGTAGTCAAGACAGCCACTGTCTTACGGTTGGGGAGGTGGTTCCCTTGGTAGACTGCTTGTTGCACAAGCATGAGGACATGAGTTCAGATTCCACACACCCACATGAAACACTGGGGAGGACAGTGCTGAGGAGGCAGAGACAGGAGAGTCCCTGGGTTGGCCGGCCAGCAATCTAGGTAATTGACAAGCTCCAAATTCAGTCAGAGCCATCACAAACTATAAGGTAGAGAGAGATTGGGGAAGACACTTGACATCAACCTCTGGCCCCCACATGCATACATAACGACGCACGCAGATGTACACACACACAAACACACATGCTTACATACAAACAAACAATGAAAATGAATAAATATCTATCATCGCCAAAGTTTTTTATTATCCCCTTTTCTCTTTTCCCTCTTTTCATTCCTTTTGTGTGTGGTTAGAACCTTACACATATCTAGCATCCTAACCAAATTTTAAGCCCACATTTTGGGACTATTCAAGACAGATTCTGAATTGAGGAATTGGTCTTATAACATGCTGATCTTGAGTGCCTGAAACTCCAAACTCATTGGAAAACTCATGTCTGTTCTCCCAGCTCCTGACAACCCCCTTTGTACTTTTAGATCTGATGAATCTGATTACTGTCGGTAACACAAGTGAGTGGAGCATGTGGTATTTGTCCTGCTGTCACGGGTCTGTCTTTGTGAGGTACTCCACCTTCAGCCTTATCTCCTGCCCAATTTCCTTTCTTTCATGGCTGAATATTTCTGACTATATGTGGAGACAACCCTGTTTTTATTCCATTCATCTGCTGATTGCTATTTAAGTTGTTGCCTTCCTTTTTGTTGTGCATAATATGATTAGTATTGGAGTACAGATAGTCCATGCAATTCTGATTGTGATTCTCTTTTGATATATACATATACAAAATGATCAATAGCATTTTTTTTCACATATAGAAAACACAATCTAGATTTTATATGAAATTACAAAAGACCTGAAATGGTCAAAGTAATCACAAGAAAGAACAAAGCTGGAGGTACCACATTTCCTCATTTAAAAATGCATTATAAGGGCTGGAGAGATGGCCTAGCAGTTAAGAGCGCCGACCGCTCTTACAGAGTACCTGGGTTCAATCCCCAGCACCCACATGGCGGCCGAGAACCATCTGAAACTCCAATTCCAGGAGAACTCCAGTTCCAGGGGATTCCGACACCCTCTTCTGACCTCCGTGGCATTGCACGACACGGGTGCACAAACTTGCATGCAGACAGTACATTAACACACATACAGAAATAAATAAAAAAATTTAAAAAATGCATTATAAGCTGGGCGTGGTGGTGTATGTCTTTAATCCTAGCACTCAAGAGGCAGAGGCAGGTGGATCTTTGTGAGTTCAAGGCCAGTCTGGTCTACACAGTGAGTTCCAGGCCAGCTAGGACTATAGGGAGACTGTGTCTCAACCCCACCCCCCCCAAACTAAACAAAAAATGCATTATAAAGCAATAGTAATTGAAACTATGTTATAGCCACAAAACACATATTTACAGACCAAGGAACCCATACAAACAGAAGTATATGGAGTCAACAGAACCTCAGCAAATGTGCAACCAATACTCATGAATAAAGGATATTCTCATCATCAAATGGCTCTAGGAAAACTGGACATTCATACAGAAAGGAAGGAAACTGGACTTATATCTTCTACACTAGACAAAAGATAACTCACAGTGGCCTAAGGATGAATGTAATATAGGAAACCCTAAAACTTCTGGATTAAAATATAAGGAAAACTGGGGCTGGAAAGATGGTTCAGTGGCTAAGAGCACTGGCTGTTCTTGCAGAAGATATGGGTTCTATTCCCAGCTCCTACATGAAGGTGGGTAACAGCCATCCAGGGATCTGATACCTTCTTTTAACTTCCAGACACATTGTACAACAGGAGTGTACATACACATATGCAGATAGTACACTTGAATACATAAAATAAAAATAATAAAATATTTAAGTTATACACACACACACACGGAAAACTTTGACATTGTTGTTCAAATAGTTCTTAAGTTTTTTTCTCCAAACAAGCAGCAAAAACTAAAATAGGCAGGGGGATCTACACTACACTAAAAAGCTTCTACACAGCAACAGAAATACACAAAGAAAAGGAAACTGAATGTAAGAAAATATTTGCAGACCATAATTTGGTAAGAGGATAATATCTAAAATATATAAGAAAATCTCCTTCCTCAATAATTAAAATTAATTAAGCATAGTAAAGGACTTGAATAGATATTTCTCTGAGTAAAACGTATAAATGGTCAGGAGAGGAGCTGGAGAGATAGCCTAGTGGTTAAGAGCACCGACTGCTCTTGCAGAGGACCCGGGTTCGATCCCCAGCACCCACATGGCGGCTAAGAACCGTCTGTAACTCCCAATTCCAGGAGAACTCCAGTTCCAGGGGAATCCGAGACCCTCTTCTGACCTCCGCGGCATTGCACGACACAGGTGCATAAACCTACATGCAGACAGTACATTCATACACATACAAAAAAAAAAAAACAAAAACAAATGGTCAGGAGAGATATGATAATTTTCTCAATATTTGGTAGTCATCAGGAAAATGCAAGTCAAGATCACAGTGAACTATCACTCTCTACTTGCTAAGAGGGCTCTTATCCAATTAAACTCAATTTTTAACTAACTCAAAAGTTAACAAATGCCAGGATGTGAAGAAATTGGAAACTCACACATGCTTTTGTTGGGAACGTGAAGTGGTCCAGCTGCTATGGAAAAAAATATGGAGGTTTCTCAAGATGTTAAAAATAGAATTTCCTCTGTTTATATTATATATCTATGCACATATATGTAAATAAAACAATCCTGGTTAATTATTTTTAAATGTGTGCTTGGAAGAACTTATGTTCTGGCCCCTGGAGGACAGATAATAATGCCTGCATTGATTATTTTATGATAGATGGCTCTCCTGCAGTTAAAAAAAAACGTGTTTTCCCATCAATTAATTTTTGGGAAACACAATGATCTGTTTTTCTCATTGGAAAATTACCATGTGCATTAAGCCCTCTAAGTGATCTAAAATGTCTTGTCATAAATAAATATCTTTTTAAATGGGCTTTACCCAGCCAAAAGTATTTGTTTAGAAACCAGGATTTTTATTATTGCTTCTCTCTATTTTAGGTTTTGGTGGCACCACATTTTACATCTATGGGATGGGCTTCGATGGATTAGTAATCAGACATCAAATGGAAAATGCTGATTGCTTGTATGCAATAATGATTCTGAGACATTTTTAAGTGAGAAAAGAAGATCACAGAACAATATAAATATGAAGATTGTTATTAACCCCTAAATATGTACATAAGAAGGCTGAGTTGAGCATATACGACTATGTCACGATGCTGCATGACAGATTTATTGGGATTTCTATCTGTGTTTACTATTTTTGTTAGCATGACAATGTTGGCTCTTTCACTCTCTCTATGTAAGCCTTTGGGAAAATTAAGCAAATGTATTAGTTTCATTATTTATAAAGTATCCATATAAGATATTTATTCGACATAAACTATCTGCATTTTTTCCTAATTTGTCCTTACTGTGTGCATTATGAGATAAACAAAATGTTTTATTTTTAAGTGGCTTAAAGCATTTAGAAAAACTTTCATAATTCACAATGAAGATTAACATGGTTTTTCCATATGAAAGGTAAAAACAAAAGAAGGACTCATTTGTTTCTGGCAACTATAAATATGTTAATTTAACTGCGTAATTAGGTGTCACTGGAGTCTCCTCACTTTATCTTAATAGACTCAAAGTTTACATAAAAATGTGACTTTCTCAATGTAGAGCAGTAAAAAGAAATCTTTCACTAATTGCTAGGTTCAAAAAGTTGGCTTCTAAAACAAAAGACAGTTTAGGGGACTGGTGATCATTTATTTAATATAGGATTTAAGTGACAAGACAGTTACTCTGGGGACCCAGAGAGAAGTGGACTTGTATGTGTATATGCATAGGCTTGAGGAAGAGTGAACAGTAAAGGTCAATTATGATTGCAGGTGAAAGAGTAAGATCTACTTGTAATCAGGGTCACAGCAGGTCTCAATTTTCAGATTCTTGTCAGCAAATTGACACTGTGATGATAAAGATAGTCCTTTCATTTAGTTATGGGGAGAGTTCCTTTGAATGAGGGTCTTACCAACTGCTTTAGAGGACAAGGAGGAGGGGATGGGGTACTGTAACCAAAGATGAGAGGATGGAGTACTGTGACCAAGGATGAGGGGAGGGGGTACTGTGACTGTCCAGCTTCTGCTTTCATAATGCAGGGTTGTGTGTGCCAAGCCTCAACAGCAGAAACAAAACAAAACAAAGGAAAGAAAACAAACTTTAAATGATCGTGTGGCTCTTGCTGGAAAACATGACTGCAAAGGATTTTATTGTAAATACTTCTATTTTAGGAAAATTCTTTCACTTAGGCAAATCAGCAGTATTCAAGGGAAGTATGAAAATGACATCAGACTTTGGGTCAAATGGCAGAACTGCTAACTAGTTGAGTAAGGGTTTTAAAGATTCACTAGTGATTTCCTGGAAAGCTCCACCTGTGGATTCTCCAAATGGTGCTAATCCTCTGTTTAAATTCAAAGTCATTGGGTAAGATATGCCTGCAAATCATGCAAGGTTAAGTCTGACATTCTAGTTTGTTTCTCCTGGACCGAAGTTCCTCAGCATCTGTCTATTGACATTGTGTTGGGTACTCTGTGAAATGTGGGTGTTTTGCAACATCTCTGACCTTTACCCACCCCCAGTTCTGTACAATTGTGACAACCAAAAATATCAATATACACTGTCAAGTGTTTCATGGGGAGCAAAATCTTCCCTGTTTAGAACCAATAGATACAGAAGAATGAAGGTGAACTGTATCTATGAATTCTCATAAAAGAAGAGGTGGACAAAGAGAAAAGAGGGTGAGAGAAGGGAGAAAAAGAGAGAGAACTACTCCCTTTGCCTTCCTTGTGTCCAACGTGATGTCTTTTAGTATTGTAGGGAAACACAGATAATAGGGATTCAAAACTGCATCTGACAAAAGTGCATCATTCAGTGTAATTGAGAAGAAACTGCACTCTTGCAATAGTCTCAGTAGGACGGATAACAATGGAAAATGTATCTTTAACAATTTATGTGCTTTTGAATGGATGGCAAAGAAAGCATCCTTATTCTGTCTGATACTTATATGACTTCTGTGCAGTTGGAGAATCTATTTTAGGCAACCATAAATTTGATTTAAATGCAAACTATATTATGAACTCAATGTATTCAGTGAGGCTTGGACCAATCTATTTCTATTTGGTGCTCTGGAAGGAAGAGCTAGGACAGATAGATACTAAAATAACCTGATCACTCCAGTACAATGGGAGCCAAATGAGTCAACCTGTTTCCTTTGTTGTTCAAAGTAGCAACTCCAATTAAAGTTGCTACTTGTGCACTCGTTTGCTTGCTGGCTCCACTTTTTTTTTTTTTTTAATCTATTCCCAGTAACTGTGATGTCAAGCCTCCCACTCAGAGCCCTGTGGATACCTACAGATAACACTATTTTATCTAGCTCAATCCAGATCCCATCCTGGCAGTGAGATAAAAGGCAGTAACAAAGGAAGTGGCAGTGACAACCAGTCTGTGAGGAGGCTCAGTGCACAATGGCAGACCTGGGGATGGTAGCCATTTAAGGCTCTGGATGCTGTTTCCTGGATGAGAGCTAATCTAAACAGGACAGAATACAGCATCTGACTCCAGAGAATACACACAGGGAAAGGGATGCAAAAAATTTGTCTCCCCCTCTCCCCAAGAGAGACTTTCTCATGTAGCCAAATATCCCAACAGAAGGAATTTTTACCTAACTACGAATGTCTATTGGTAATAAAAAATTTATGAAAAAAATATTTCCTTTAAATGTTTGTGTTCTCTCTCAGATGTGCTCAAATAAGAAGACATTGCTGTGTCTTCCCAAATGGCAGAGGCTTCCAGGTATACTTGGTGTACTTAAGAGCTGGCCTTCTGGAATCAATAGAATTATTTGCCAAGGGCACAAGCTATTTCTTCATTTTCTTACTAGAGCTGGTACCACAAATTACAGATTATATTTTTAGGGCACCCTTTGAAAACTGCTACAATATGTAATCATGTTTAATTGATTTTTGTGAGGACAGATACTGTTAATCAATACACTATAAATAATGCACTTATGGGATTATTTGTTTTGCTCCAATGCACTCTGTCATTCTTAGAGCCCATGTGGAAGAAAGCACTGTGGCTTATGAGCTAAAAATGTACCATGTAATTAACACACGCAGCAGCATTGATCCAAGTGCCCATGGACAAAAAGGAAACAGGGCAAGTCTAATGTAAATGAAGATATAATTTCTGTGAAATTCAAGGACCAACCAAAGGGCTCAAACAGGCCACTCATAAAACTGTTAGCAAGAATAAGAGGTATACAATTGATCATGTACCCGGTATATGCAATGAATTAATATACTAACAAAATTACACTTGATAATGTGACAGGTAATGCAACCATCACCTCAAAAAAACAAAACAAAACATGTTGCCCATGGAAAGTGAAATAAACAGCAGCCAACCAACAAAAAGTTTCATTATTCATATGCAAAACAAAATAAAAAATGTAGAAATATCAGATTCCAGAATAAGAGCAAATATTAGTGCCCAATTTAATCTTAATAAGATGGTTTTGAGATTCAAGAATTGCAGCAGGAGTGGGGAATGGCTAGAGCAGACCAAAGAAACAATGTTGTGAGAGCTAATCTCCCTGGATACTAAAACATAGTCCCAAACTCTAATTATTAAATCAGTATAGAACTAAGCACAATGAGTCTGATTAAAAATGAATTCTTTTATATAATTTGGTATATATAAAGAGAAACACTAATCAGTGAAACAAGAACGAATTATCCAGTAGAAAGAACAGGGACAATTGGTTAAGTGTTAAGAAAAGAAAATTAAGACAGGTCTTCTCAAATGAGATTATTAGCCACTGTTTAAAGAATATTTAAAGATTCTGATCTAAAACTCTTGACTAAATAGAGGTGGGAAAAACTACTTTGCCAGGAGACAGAACTATAGGCACAGTGTACAAAGGAAAACATGATAAAATGTTTTTGGAATCCATTTCACAAATACTACTCATGGCTTAGGGCCAGCTGTCTCCTCATCCTTGAACTTCTCAGACACATTTCTGTCATTATACCTTAATGCCCTCTCTAATTTAACATGAGCTCATTTAAAGGTATTTCTGTTTTTCCTTAATCAAAAAATGTCTTGTGAAAATCTATCTTAAGGAAGTAACTGGACAACAAAAGGAAGAAAATGAGAAGTAATGCACAGACTTACTTTCAGTCCATTGGTGCACTTGGCTCACAGAAGAGGTTGAACCTTCTGGATGTATTAGCCTGAAGTAATTATCTTTGTAATCATTGACTTTTTTTAAAATTGGGCAATGCCACATTCTGTTTTTCACTTTCTCCTTATATAAGATTTTGAGCAGATGTCATGAACTTCCAAATATTTTGTCTTACTGAGTGCAATAAGTATGATGTAGATTCGATTTAGAATTTAGATTTTTAACATTTTATTCAAAGAATACCCCCAACTCAGCACAAGCCAGATTCAGTTTAATTGGAGTTTGGGACTCAAGAAGCTTGGAGGTGAAACAGAGACAGACAAGTGTGACCGTAGCTCTACTCACTCTTCAAAGTTTAGCTTTGAAGTTTTAGCTTCAGTATTTAGATCAGGATGGTAAGGCAGCTAGGAAAGGACAGATTCCGTTGTATCAATGACCCGTGTTGTCCTTGTGGAGGTTCTTGCTGCGGCTGATGCCCTTGATCCAATACTATTTGCTCCTGTTCCTGTTGCTGTCATGTTAGTCTCTGAACTGATGGTGACATGATTTTAAATTGGACAATATTCAGTTTCACCCTACAGCAACTATAGATGAGGATTCCCTCAGAGAATAGCACCTGAATTTCCCTTCAGCCCTCCTAGTGGGAGAGTTCCTTACTTGTGAATGGATACCCATAGAACTCCATTTTTCTCTTGTATTATTTATATGTACTCTTTTCCTTGGGCCAACAAAATCTCTGGGATACCTTCTGTCCTTTGAGGGGTAAAGAGAAATGGCATGGGACAATCTTCCCCCAAATATCTGAAAGTCTTGGAAGCATAGGTTTTTCCAGTTGTTTCCTTCCTACAGAAATCTCATGACTGTCTTTGTTACAGTCTTGGTACTGCTGCCTTACTTAGTTTTGTATGTGAAGGAAATCCCCCTCCAGTCCTCTGTGCAGAATGGCTGACCTCTTACCTCAAATCCAACAAGCAAAGCCTTTGTGTCTTTGCTCCTCCAATTCCTCACTTGAGAGGTTAGTCAGGGTGAAGCTTAAGTATGAGAAGCCCTGTCACCTTGTGTTAGTTGGGGTTCTTTAATGAAATTGACCAAATGCACAGTAAACTAAGGAACTAGCCTGCATAATAATTATTCAGCCTGGCCACTTTTCAGATCTGCAGACAGCAAGTTGGGGGCTCACCAGACCTGATGGTGTATTCTAAAACACAACAGGATCATATCTCATAAAAAGATGGTTCTTGAATATGAATCTCAAGGCCGGAGAGACTAATATATCAGCTTAAATACTCTGGGATGATTAATCTTGGTTATCAAGTTGACACACCTGGGAAGAGGGAACTTCAATTACCAGAATGCTGTGTGAGGATGCCTGTGGTGACATTTTCCTGATCACTGTAGGAAGGTCCAGCCTACTGTGTGCAGTATTATCGTTAAGCAGGTTGGCCTGGGCTGTATAACAAAGGTAACAGGTTGTGAGCCTGACACAAGCCAATAAGCAGCATTTCTCTGTGGATTCTGCTTCAAGCTTCTCCCTTAAACTCTTGCCTTGGCTTCCCTTGATCATGGGCTGTAGCTTGTAAGATGAAATAAACCTTGTCCTTCCTGAGTTGCTTTTAGTCATCATGTTTTATCATAATAGAAAGCAAACTAGAACGGACCCTCAACCCTTTCCTGTGGAAGGGTCCACCTCCTTATCCTGGTTGGTCTCAGCTATTTTTTTATTTTTTATTTTTATTTTTATTTTTTTATTTTTATTGATGCTTTGTGTATTTCATACATCATTTTCCAATTCAGTTCAGACATATGTCCCCTTCCCTTCCCCCCACCCCACCCCTACCCATCCCAGATCATGCATTCTGCCGTAACTTTTCTGCATCTTTCTCTGCTTTTTTGTTTTGTTTTCATTTTTTTTTAACAATAAGTGATAATTTGTGAGTACAAGCATCCTTCATGTAAAACCAATTTGCAAGCAGTTGTGCCCAAATCCACACAGCTCATGGGTCCCACCATCCAGCAGGGGGGGCTTGTATGTTCAATCAAGTTGATCAAATGAGTGTCCAGTCTATATTGTTGTAGTTTCACCATTCACCCCAATCGCAGCCCTTACATTCTACCACACCCCCTCTTCCGCAGATTGTTCCCTAGGCTTAGAAAAGGGGCACAGGTGGATGAGAAGCAAAACAGTCTACTTTCTCTCGAACTGTTGTCTTGGTCTCTAGTCCATTCTGGCTGTTTTCTTTCATGGGCTGCCAGCTTGTCCAGGCATAACCTTTCGATCCTACTAATGAAGCACATGCAATTAGATCTCTCAGCTATTTCTATGAACCCTGCTTACACTAGGGAAGACAGTCTACCTGGATTTGTGAGCATCACACAAACACGGACCACAAAAACACCTAGAACAATGTCTGACTGAATATGTGGGCACCCTGTGGTCCAATCATACTGAAATATAAAAGCAATCATCACCCATCTTCACCAGAAGCTTTGAGGAATGACATTTGCTTTCATTTGTTGAGTGTTTACCAAAGTTTTTGCTTCAAATGTAGAAGCAATGGAAGCTTGGTTCTTCTTTTCATATCAATCCCAATAAAGTAGGAGATTTCTCAACTATGTGGTTGAGAACTTTTTTAATAAGGAAAATATAAATATGTAAAATTAGTGGAATTATCTTTTAAACCACAGTTTACACAGACTGGAATACACTGCAATTGTTAAAATAGATGCTTAAAAATAATTTTATAAACCTTAACCAAAGAACTATTGGTAGCTGATTACTACTAGGCAAGGGAGAGTTGATCTAGGTAGGGTGAGGAGACCCACATGGATGAACTTGCACTGGGAGACATCTGGGTACACAACCTCGAGTCCATAGCCCTTCATATATATGACAGAATGCATGAAATCCACAAAAATTCAATAAAGTATATATTGAGAAAAAAGGAAATTATTTTTTATTACAGTGAGTTTAGAAAACAGGGTGAAATTTTTACCTTGAATAAAATAAATTTTAATCTTGTGTAGCAGTATATACAAAATTAAATCAGATAATAATTTTTTTCTAAAACCACATTACTGTCCTGTTCCTGAGACTCTCAGACTTGTCAGTTGAAAGAAACTTAGTTAAACTTTAAAAGACTTTCTGTACTTCACTTCAGAACTCTTATTGAAGTTTTATCCCTTCTGCTGTCATTGTTTCTTTCCTGAGTCCTTTGAAGTGGTGCCACCTATGCAAAGGATTAAATGTGTTGTTATCTGAATGATAAAACTTCGATTGGCCATTGTCTGTATTTCTCTAGTGATTTCAGCTTCAGTCTAGCAGATTTGTGTTAATCCATGAGTCTGCAAGCCTGCATTTGTGGCCTCTAAGAATTTGTTTAATTTGTTAGTGTGTGTGTGTGTGTGTGTGTGTGTGTGTGTGTGTGTGTGTGTGAGTACACTTGTGTACATGTAGAGGTCCAAGGTTAACTTCAGTTTTCTTTACTCAGGGATCATCTACCATTTTGTTTTTTGAGACAGGGTCTCTCACTGGCCTGGTAATCATCAAAGAGGCTAGGCTGGCTTGCCAGTGAATCCCAGGGATCTCCTTGTCTCTGTGGAATCAGATATCCATAGGCTGGGCTTTTTTACATGGGTCCAAGAGAATGAAGGCAGGTCCTTATATTTATGTCATGAGTTTTTTATTGATTAAGCCATCTCTCCAGCCTCAATTTTGGGTTATCTTCATGGTAAATATTCCCCCAATTTCTTGATTTTTTTTCTAGGTCTCTGAGCAGAAAGTCAACACCCTCAGAGACTTTTCCAAGCATTGTGCACCATCTGGGGGCATAGAAACTTCTGGATTTCCTCTTTTTGCATATTGATAATGGAGAACTGGGAGGTGGAATCTCATCCCTAATCAAGACATATATATTCAAGACACATCAGACTTTGGTATTTATTTTATTTTGTTTATTATTTTTGTATGTGTATGAGTGTACTGTCTGCATATAAGTTTGTGCACCCATGTCGTGTGATGTCGCGGAGGTCAGAAGAGGGTCTCAGATTCCCCTGGAACTGGAGTTCTTCTGGAATTGGAGTTACAGACGGTTCTCAGCCTCCATGTGGGTGCTGGGGATCGAACCCTGGTCCTCTGCAAGAGCAGTCGGTGCTCTTAACCACTAGGCTATTTCTCCAGCCCCAGACTTTGTTATTTAAATGATTTGAGTATCTCCTTACCCTGAAACAGTATGTCAGTCATCTGTGTTCTCCAAAGACTTTGTAGTTTTCTTGAGATATGTCCCAGGGATAAGGAACAGCTATACAGATAACAGTGAAAACTTTTAGAACCGTGTAGTACAAAGCAGGTGATGGCCCCTAGAATCAGCTACTGATTCTGAGTAATCAGAACAGTATGCATCACTCGGCAGGAGCTCCCTTGGATGTAGCTGCTGCTCTGGAAGGAAGAGATGGCTACTACATCCAGAAGTACATGACTCATCAGGAAAAAAAAAAGAGTGTAAATGAAGCATGGGAATGATACTCCAGCTGTCAATCACTTGTTCAGGAAGAAATCAAGGCACTTGCTCACTCACACAATCTTAAACCAAAAAGGACCTTCACATAAACCAGGAAATGATCTTTCTAACTTGCTAATTTGGCTCAGTGTTCTCTAACTTATCATTCAAAGATGAATATAATAATAATAACAATAAAACAGGCTTATTTATTATGGAGAGGAGAAAAAACATCCCATTAGAGAAGACTCTTCAGAAAAATTTCCATATAGTTGGCTATGAATTATATCAGCAAGAATCAAAGAAAATTATTGAAATAATGCCCTTGTTGAAAAATTTTAAAGCAAAGATCTGAAAACACATGAGTAACAATGAGAAAACATAAAATAAGAACATGTTAAGACAGGGAAGATGGGAAATCACTGAAGAAACGATTGGTAATATGAAGAGCAAAAAGGAGAGTTTGCAAATTTAACAAATTTTCACTTTTGCCTTATGATAAATTAGACATTGCAAAAAAAGGAAAAAAAAACATGGCTAACCTTGACTTTGAGTTTGAATAAGCGCTAAGAAACATTTGTTATTTATTGCATATTCTTGAGTTTCTGTCTTGAAGTATACTTGGTAAACAGGCACCAGAGACAGAAATGCAAGCCAAAATATTCTCATTACCTCCTGTGAAAGAGAAAATGAAGAAAGATAAGTGTGTTCCTTCAGCTCTGACACAAGAAAATGAGGAAGAGGCGGAAGGGAAAGGAGAGAGCCTCAGAGCATGAGGAAAGGATCACATGAAGCTGACAGGGAGTTTGGGACTAACCACCACTCTTAGAAGAGTCCTCTGCTCTTCAGAAATGACCCAGTCTAGTAGCCCACTCATATTTGGTCATGGCTGAGACTTGCTTAGGAAATTATTAGCTCAGCTAGGTTCTGAAGACATTTGGGCTGCCTTCATAATTTCAGTTCTTGCAGCAGAACAGTAAAGTCTGAGGAAGACCTGAGTGGGTGCTCCATAAGGGCTGCCACAGCAATGCACATCTTCAGGTTCACTGGGGATGCCGTCTTCTATAAGGGTCCCAGAGGGCTTCTCTTACTTGAGAGAAACTTAGAAGAAGGGGCTGTGATAAAAATCACAACCCCAGTAATGTAGCAGATTCAGGGTGACAACTGATTTATTTCTCATTTTCACTTTTTATTCTAACTTCTTTTAGTCCTCAGCTATAGCATCTGCTCACTTTATTAAGCATAGCAAAGGGTGGCCTTATCTCTGTTTCCTGAATATTATTCCCTTATTTCAAGACCCAGTAGATGCCTGAAACTACAGATAGTACTAAGCTCTATATGCATATTTTTTGGGGGTGGGTGGGCATATATGTGACGTATATATTTAAGATAAACGTTCATCTTTTCATTATTATAACCAAATTGCTAGGATCTCTATTCTGCTACTTTGGTGGTATTATTAAGCCAAATAAGGGTTCTTTGACTATAAGCACTATGACATTGTACCTATCAGAATGATAACCCAGAGGGTTACTAAGTGGCTAACAAGTAGGCAGCATGTGTACTCTGGACAACAAATATGATTTCAAGCCTGGAAGAGACAAGATTTCATTATGATAATAAGTATGATGCATAATTTAAAATTTGTGAATTATTTCTGGAGACTTGTGTTTCATATCTTCAACCATAGTTCACTGTAGGTAATGGATAAATGTAGCCATGGATAAATGAAGACTACTGTATTTATGCTATCTCAGTCACAGGTAATTAAGGCAGTACCAAAATGTGTCCAAGCGGATCACTTGAGTTCTGCACATGCGTCTTCTAGCCCCACCTTGTGTCTCATGGTCAAATACCACTGCCCATGTTATGACATTTCTTGCTTATTGATCTTGTTACTGAAAGTTCTAAGTGTTTAACTACCAACTGTAATTTATAGCTCCAGGGGGTTTTATATTTTATTCCCTAGATTGATAGTTTCTATCATTGGGGTCAGGACAATTAATCATATAAGGATGTTGTATAAAATCCCTAGTGTGTTAGGTGACTGGACATGGTTGTGACATCATCCTCTTTGGCAGTGTTTTCACCTGGATTGATGGATTTAATGAGAGAATGACAGACAGAACATTTACATTGCCGAATGTAGTCTCCCATCCTTGCAGAAGATTGCATATAGATCTTGCTTGTATGTCACCTTAGGCAATCTGTTCTCATCCTTTATCAGAAAGGCAACTTCTGCACAGTGCAGGTTGAATGCAAACAGTTTACCTCACTGTCATGATCCTACACATGTAAGACAATTGCTGTGACATGGTCCTGTGCTCAGGTCAGACTCCCTTTCTGTAGAATCAGTTACTTTGTACACCCCCAAAATAGCTGTGTTGGCTGAAGCTTTAATGGCGAGAAAAGAAAACCACATACTTAGAATAAGTTATTGCTTCATTCATAATAGAATGTTCTGTGTAATTTACTTGCTTCCTGGTGAATATTATCTTAAGAACTCAGCATTTCTTTCTGCTGTGAAAAGCTGAACTCAGAGGCAGTGATTGCTAGACTGGACTCTTAAGTCAAGTCTGACTACTGCATAGCGATCACACCTGCTATTGTAGTACACTGTGTCAGATACAGCGTGACAAAAGACTAAGGTGAATGGGGACTGACTGAGCTAATATTGTCCAGTTGATATTTGGTGTTTCTTACAGGATGAATGCATTTTTATTTATTTATTTTTTGCAATTACTGTTTTATTAAGACATGTTTGATCCATCCATGTGAAGAACTTCAAACCCTTGACTGTAGAGCTCTGTGCCCTCATCATGTGGGGTCAAGATGCACACTGATGTATGCAGCAACCAGAAAGCTTAACTGAGCATTGTCAAGAGTTTGTATTGGGATTTCATTGTATAGATATTACTGGTGAATCATTGATTATGTAATTGAACTCAAATCTCCAGATCCACCCCTCTCTCTCAAGACCAGCTCTCAATGTCTTAGCCTCTAAGTGTATCACTGCTCTTCCACCATACTTCAGCTCTCATCGTGAGACTTATTTACACAAACAAATCTATTCTTATCACTCAGGGAATTCCAGGGTTTAGAAGCTCCGTTCCAGGAATGTTCTTTCTGGTACCTCTTTGATGTGTTAATACACAGCCCACATGCCTTTCTCTGTCCTAGAGCTTCTTCTCTAAACTAACTTTCATTTTCCATTCAGGACCTTGGTCACTCAGCAAATTTGGTGGTTACTGCTCTTCAGATTGCATATTAGGGTAATTTGTCCACATGAAATGGATGGCTTTTATTTATTTATTTATTTTTTTTTATTTATTTATTTTTTTTGGCCTTCAAAGGGATAATTTTATTTCTTTTTTTTTTTTTTAAATTAGTTTTTATTGATGCTTTGTGCATTTCATACATTTTTTCCAATTCAGGTCAGGCTTATTTCCCTTTCCCTCCCCCCCCCCCATCCCAGGTCATGAATTCTGTCTTTCTTTACTGCTGCATAGAACTCCATTGTGTAGATGTACCACATTTTCTCTATCCACTCGTCAGTTGAGGGGCATTTAGGTTGGTTCCAGCTCCTTGCTATTGTGAAGAGAGCTGCAATAAACATGGCCGTGCATGTATCTCTGTGGTGGCGTAAGTCTTGAGGGTACATGCCCAGGAGTGGTATGGCTGGGTCGGGTGGCAAGTTCATTCCAAGTCTTCCAAGGGTTCTCCACACTGCTTTCCATAGTGGCTGTACAAGTTTACATTCCCACCAGCAGTGGATGAGTGTTCCCCTTTCCCCACAACCTCTCCAGCACTTGGTATCATTTGTTTTCTTGATCCTAGCCAGTCTTATTGGAGTAAGATGATATCTTAAAGTGGTTTTCATTTGCATTTCCATGTACAGCTCTGTCTACTTTAGGTGATTTTTGTGCCACTCTCTTTCAGAGCCATCACTTTCTTTGAGCCAGGTTTCTCTTTCAATTAGATGAACTCCATGTATTTATAGTTCTGAACTGAGAAAAGGGTGCTAAAGCTACTACAATGGATCTGTTGTGTGACTTTTTGGGGAGTCATGAAAAAATAGCTATCAAACCCAGATAGAGCACAAAGACTGATCACTAAACAAACATTTCCACCAATCTGCCTGGTGAACCAATGAGTTTATTGAGGTTCCATTCAGGAGCATAGATGAATACTGCTTATAGAAAGATGAGAGAGGGAGGGCCTATAAGAAGATGGATGACTCAAAGGAAGCTGCCTCACATAAGGGCCCACCGTAGCCTGGCTGACAACCCATAAAAGCCAAATCCCTGAGGATTCATGCAATTCGGAGATAGCTCCACTGAAGAGAATCTCCTCTTCTGTGGGAGTTGTTTACTGCTTCTATAACTTGGGGTGGAACTGGGGGAACATTGTGGCTTTCTGAACTTCCTGGGTATTGTCATTTCCCTGAGTTGTCTAATCAGGGTTAGTTTTGATACCTTGCTGATATTTTAAGAATCCATCACTTCTCCAGGACCATGGATTATGTGCTCATGTTCTTGTGAACATGCTGCTCATATCTAATTCTCATTGAACCATTTCGACTTTGTAATGATTGCTACTAGGCCTTCCCAATCAATGCCTTGGAAGGTTGCTCAGCAACTAGCTGATGATGGCAGTTCAGTTACACAATCAGGGTGCATGGTCACTTAGATACCTAAGGTCGCGGGATTTTTCTCCATCAGAACACACAGCACTAGTGTATTGAAAGTTATTTTTCCCAAGGGTGCAGAATTCTAGGTTAGTCAATAACTAGAGTGACCTTGCTTTATAATCCCAGGATATGAATTGTGAGTCTTCTTCTATGGCTTGGAATAAATTTTATATGGTATCTTTTTCAGCACTGATAAGTTTAATACCACAGATAGACACTTCCGGATGGCCTGGAGCAAATGTTTGAACACCTTTAACACATCATGGACTTGCTGCCAAGTCCTTATGTGCTTTAGATGCCATGTCTAATTTGCAGGCTTTTATGGTATTCAGACTACCAGCTAGCATTCCTAGGTGTATACACTGTGTGTTCTCTTCAGGAACTAAGGAGACCTGCTTGGTGTTGGGCTTCTGTATTTCAATGGAGGATGAAAGGTAGAACTCTCAGGACCGCGTGCTCTCAAACACACCAGGCCTCATTACTTCTAAATACTGATGGTGCAAGCTTCTGAATCCCTTTCATTTAGCATAGGCACATGTCTTTCCTATTTCTGCAGCATGCCACACTCAAGAAAGATTCTATACCCGCATGAAGTTCTGAAAAGCACTCAGATCTCTGTGGGACTGTACTGTCACAGACCAGGAGAGTTAATATAGCTTATAATAAGCAAAATTATGACTATGTGTTCATTAGGTTTGAATGTATTGTCTATTATCCTCTTTTATAGTTGGGATAAAATACAGTCCCCGCTGACCTAATGGTAACATGCTGTTTGTTAGTTTCTTAGAGTAATTATAATGAATACTACAGAAGACTGGGTTAAACAGCAACATTTTATTTTTCAGTTCTAGAGGCTAGAAGAAAAGTATCCAGGTAACACAGGTTAGTATTCTCTGAGTTGCCCCTCTCTGGTCTGTGGACGATGCCCTTCTTTCTGGGTTTCACCTGACTCTCCTCTGCATGTATATCTATGTCTACAGATTCATTTTCTTTCTTTTTTCTATGGTTGAGACAGTGCTTTGTTCTGTAGGCCCAGACTACCCTGGAACTTACTATGAAGCTCAAGCTGGCCTCAAATTCATGGTGCTCTTCCTACCTTAGCCTCTCAATTGCTGAGATTATGCAGGTGAGCCATATTTTATCTTGATCACGTTGTTAAAATATGCATATTCTATTGTATTGAGAGTCAGGCCTTCAACATATGAATCGATGGCAGGAAAGCATAATTCAGTCCATAATGCTATGCGTCTGAGTTTATATTATTCTACCATATAATAATACCATGTCTGATATGGAAATTGTGATCCAGGCTAGCTCTGCTTGCTGTAGCCTAAAGGTCAATCTCCAGAGATGGGATAGGGCTGGTATCTAGATCATACTATATCTGCTGACATCCAAGGGCATTGTATTACACGGGTACGCATACATACATACATACATACATACATACATTCAGGCAGGCACTACACTCATAAACATAACATTTAAAAAAATAAAATAAAATAAAGAAAATTGGTGGGGGGATAAGGGAAAACTGGAGAGGTTGAAATGGAGGGTGGATTAGAAGAAAATACATTATATGCATATCTATTGTTTATTTCTCAAACAATAAACAAAGAGAAAAGCTTTTAATAACAGCTAGAGAGAAAAGCCATATTACCTACAAAAGAAAAATAATTGTTAAAAAATGAAAAAAAACTGAGAGAAAGACGCAGGACAGTTATGGCAGAATGCATGATGTGGGATGGGGTGGGGTGCGGTGGGGGGAAGGGAAAGGGAAATATGCCTGAACTGAATTGGAAAATGATGTATGAAATACACAAAGCATCAATTAAAAAAATGAAAAATTAAAAAAAAATCTGTTTTTCATAGTTAACAATGAGATTGATGATGCAAAATAAATTGGTAAAGCATTAAAATGCCTTAAAATTAATAAATAATAAACAATGTTATTGAGTAACAGAATTTATTGTTCTAGAAATATTTCACTTGCAATCATGTATATATTCTATCAATAGAGGTATAATTTAAGGATACTAATTAAATCACTTTTCTTCCACATACTTAGCTCTAACTATGACATGCACATAAATTGCCATGTTCTTATTCAATCTCACCTATACAATAACATTTATGTCATTGATAAGTCTCATTACTTTATTGTAATTCTCAATAATGTATTTCAATTATTTCACCTATAGAATTAAGTGTATTACTTATTCCTTAAAAAGAATGAGTGTGAGGCCAAGCTCTCATCACTTGGAGTGAGGCCCAGGAAGACTTTGCCTTAGGAATAAAGTCCCAGAGGGACCCCACTGAGTGTGTTTGCTTGCAGGATTTAGAATAGTTATGTACCCTTCTGGAGAAATAAAGTTTTTGACTTGCCAAAAAAAAAAAAAAAAAGTGGAACTTCCATCTGCCAAGCATTATTTTTGGCCTTGAGCTTTACTAAGCGCATAATACAGACAGAGATAAACATTTTTTTAAAAAAGTAATTTTAATACAAATGAATGGAAATTTCATTATTTTGTATTTTAAAGTTCCAAAATAAAGACTGAGAAAAAGAAAAAAAAAAAAAGAAAACAAAGAAAAACAACTAAACTGATAACAGATACTCAATAGGAATGAGGGAATTTGTGAGATTCAGAGTTCTGTGACAAAATAATTATCAATTTATTCAGACTCCAGAAGGAAGGAGGTGTAAATATGATACACATATATTTAGATTAATAAAGAAACATTATCATTAATAGGTTTTTAATAAAGATAATATGAAAATGTATTTCAATTTGAGTGGAAGTGATCCAGAGAAAAAGATTAAAAAAGATTGAACAAATAAATTAATAAACATTTGGCAGAGAAGCAACCGGGTATTTTTGGTAATATACATCTTCTTATAGGTGACACCAACAACAGGATAACATACTAGGTAACAGAAAGCCAAAGGTGTTCTGTTTTTTTTTTTTTTTTTTTTTTTTTTTGTATGTGTATGAATGTACTGTCTGCATATAGGTTTGTGCACCCGTGTCATGCAATGCCGCAGAGGACAGAAGAGGGTCTTGGGGTCCCCTGGAACTGGAGTTATCCTGGAATTGGAGTTACAGACGGTTCTTAGCCACCATGTGGGTGTTGGGGATCGAACCCAGGTCCTCTGCAAGAGCAGTCGGTGCTCTTAACCGCTAGGCTATCTCTAGAAAGCCAAAGGTGTTCTAATCAAGAATTTCAACAGTCTGTATCTTTTTTTGTATTTGTAGGTCACATAAACAAAGATTTTAAAAAATTGTGTCAAATGTAACACAATTACATACCATATTGATTCAATTGTTTTTTTTTTTTTTGTCTTTTTGAGACAGGGTCTTCCTTTAGTCCCAGCTGGCCTGGAGCTCACTATGTAGATGAGGCTGGCCTTGAACTCACAGAGATCCACCTGCCTTTGCCTCCTACGTGCTGGGATTAAAGGCATGTGCCACCATGCCCAGCTTGATTCAATAGTTTGTACAGTGAAGAAAATGAATTTCTATTTTAAACACCCCAAAAGCATAAAATCCAGTCATCATAGAGCCAATCATTCATCTTATATCTTCATAGCATAAATGACACAGGAAGCATTTTCAGTGTTTGAAGCAACAAAGTGATACCAAAACATTCAAAAGAAAAGTTTATCTAAATCAGTATTGGGTTAAATGAATAAAATTAGTATATAAGAAAACACACACACACACACACACACACACAGTTATTCTGGGCCAGGGGCATGGAAGGATTAGGAGGGAGAAACAGGGAACATTGTTTGATTAAAACTAAGCCATAAGCTTAGCTTATAAAAGTTGATTACATGGGGAGTCAAGGCATAGCAGTATTGATTACATTGTTTCTCTAAAAGCCTAGTTAAATTTAAACAAACTGAGTACACAGTAGGAAAACAGTTTAACCACATGATTTTAAATGATCTCAAAGCATATGATTAACTTGGTGACAAAGCTAGGTAAAAGTTAGGCATTCTCATAAAAAGGTATTCTTTGGTCAGTTTAGTCAGTTAGATTTTTATCCTTTCCCATGAATTTTTATGCTTGTCTCAGAGGCTATTTAGAGGTTTTACTACATGATCAGTCAGTAGCTTGGATGATCTCTTTTTGATCAATCTTCACGGGGTACCTCCCTTCATATAACTTTGTAATTGCCCTATATAAGGGAAGTTCCCTATCAACCTGACTCTTGCACAAAACAGAAGTGTTGAGCCACTAAGTAGTAGCTGGGGCTTAGGAACTGTGGCCCTTTTCTCTCTGAGTCATGATTTGGCCACAAGAG
Source organism: Rhizomys pruinosus (assembly GCA_009823505.1). NCBI lineage: Eukaryota > Metazoa > Chordata > Mammalia > Rodentia > Spalacidae > Rhizomys > Rhizomys pruinosus. The sequence goes on along the minus strand of VZQC01003927.1, from coordinate 890,377 downwards.
CACACCAGGGGCAGTATATCCCCCTTTTTTTATGGCTTTCACATAAGCATGGAGTCTGTGTTCATCAACAGACCCTTATCATTTATTGTTATTACTGCAATTTAGGAGGGTTTTATGAATTTATATATGTTTTTCTATTCCCTTCTCTCAATCTAAACAACACACCTCTGCTCTCTCTGTTGTCCCTATTGATGAAAACAAGAAGTAGAAGTTGCTTAGGCAATATAGAGTAAAAAGATCCCCCAAACAGGGGGTGGAGAGATGTGCTGGTGAGTTTGGTTTCCCAGCATGCACATGTCCACAAGTAACTAATCATAACTCCAGTTCATGGGATCTAGCACCTTCTTCTGGCCTCCACAGCAATTGTACACTTGTGGCACACCGATATACATGCAGGAAAACAAAACAAAACAAAACAAAAAAACCCTTATAAGCATAAAATAAAAATAAATTTTAAGAATTGAAAAATAAGAAAAGTGACCAGTATCTTTCTTGGTTAAGAGCTGGAAATGTCTCTGCACCAGCCAGGACACTTGTCCTTTCAAAAACTGACATAACAGAGTATCTAAACCAAAGAAGTCTGTTCTGCCCTTGCTAGGGGCTGAGGATGCTGGGGAGGGTGCCTGTGATTTTTCTTAATTTCTCTTCCCTAAAGGAGTACCCTGTTCCTGGAAACCACACCGAAGACATTACGAAGACCTTGAGAGACCTGGACTCCTGGAAGGAGAACTGGACTGACCAGCTCACGTCCCCTCTCCTCAATCCATAAAGCCTTTGAACTCATGAACGATGATGCTCAGGGTAATCCACTCCCGGATCTCTCCTGCTGTACAGGGGCTCTGCCTTCTCTCTCCCTCCTAAGCTTTCTATAATAAAATACTTCTTTCTAAACCTTACCCTCTGTGGTCTGTGGATTTCATTCCTCTGATTCAGGAGAAAGCTCCCTCGCTCTCCAGGACACTCTGATAGTAGTCCTTTACCACCATATATCTCTTATGCAGTCCAGGCTCACAATGCTGCTACCTCAACTTCCTGAGTGATGGCATGCACCACCACCAGACCTGTTTCTTCATTTTCTGTATGGGTAACAAAAAATATCTGGAGCCTTATAATCTAGAGCCTTTAGATTACTGCTTTGTTTTGATTTTTAAGTAATTTTCTTCAGTTTGTTGTTTTCTGTCTAGTCTTAGAGATTTGGATCCTTTTTAATTACTTATTTTTGTGTTTGCTAATCTACTCTTTCCTGAAATTCTTTATTTTTTGTATATTTTATTGAACATATTTATTTATTTATTTATTTTCTTGGTCTTGTTGAGATAGGGTCTCCCTGCAGCCCCAGCTGTCCTGGAACTCTCTATGTAAACCAGGGTGGCCTTGAACTCACAAAGATCCACCTACCTCTGCCTCTCAAGTGCGAGATTAAAGGTGTGTGCCACTTTACCTGACCATTTATAATTATTAAAAAAAATCTGATGGTCCATTCTCTTCCTTATCATGTCCTTGATATCTTGCATATAGGTTTTCCTTTGTATTATGATTTATCTTTTTTTGAATTTCTGAGTTGCAAGTTAATAAAAAGAAAGCATAGCAACTCTGAATAGTGTCTTCCATCAAAAACACTGCAGATGTCATTTGGTTAGCATAATTGCTTCCTTTAGTAAAATAAAGACATAAGTTTTCTTATTGCCTACTCATCTGACATTTCCCCCAGCCTTTTACAAAACTATTACTGGAGGTTTACAACAAAAGCCACAGCTCCAAAAGCTCCAACATGGTACACTTGGCCACCTAATATTTCAATTAAAGCAGAGAAAGTTTAATCAGTGCATTGAGAAGAGAAACAGAGAAACATCTAAAGACATTCAGTAACCTCAAATTTGTCTTCAGGAGACTGATTTAAACTTTAGGTTAAAACAGAAGAACTGGGCCACAGGGCAGGAAAGCATGCGTCATTAAGCAGCCCTGGTCAAAACGTGGTCTTGCTGATTATTGTTTCTCTTCTGTTTATCAAAGTGCTCTTAAGAAATACTTTTCTCTGCCTTCCTTGAGGGGCTCAATCAAGTTCTAAGAGAACGACTATATCTCTTAGATGAAACCTCTGCAACACAGACAGTCATTTTCATTTTGGGGTGGTACCTCTTGGGAGGTGTAGCTGTTCCTGGAATCTAAGATAACTGAACTTTGTGCCACCAGTCTTAAGGAGGCTGATATTGGGTTAGGTAGACCAACTTGCCTTGAATGATTAACTCGCCTGTGTGGAGTCAAGCAAAAGTAAGGAGAAGGGTGGGTGATAACAAGGCTTTCCCCTGGCTTTACGTTACCTTGTGATTCTAAGGAAAAAAGAAGTTTCTCTCCTAGAATAATTCTTTGAGGACTTCATGCAATATACTTTTTTTTGGCTTTGTTTTGTTTTTGATAGGGTCTCCCTAGTCCCAGCCCACCATATGGAAATCACAGAGATCCTTCCACCTCTGCCTCATGATAGCTCATATTAAAGGTGCTCGCCACCATGCCCAGCATCACACAATATATTTTGAAATATCCCTCCACCTAACTCCTCCGAGATCTACCCTCCTGTCTACCCCTGTCCAACTATGAACAAGAAGAGGGCAAAACTGTTTCTATGTGCCTGTTATAAAACTTGTACCCACCCTGAAAATGGTTCTTCATCCATAAATGGACCCAATATCGATTTTGCCTAAGGACTATGAGGGTAAATAGATAATAATTGAAAGTTTTGTGAAATCCTCAAAACAGTAAGCAAGTTTAAAATTCATGTTGATGCTATTCATATTACATATCAGTAATGATTTATGTTTCTTAATGTAAAAGCAAACTTTTCCTAGAAACCTATTTTCAAAAATGTTTTTTTTTTGTTATGTATTTGTGTGATGACTGTTTTAAGGGGTTCATCTCTTCTACTTTCTTTTTTGACATAGGATCTCATGAAGCTTAGGTGCTTCTACAAGCAAAGTACAAGTCTGCCGGAGGCAGTGCTGATGAAGCCGCTGTCATTGAGGAATAGGACAGACCATGTTTAATGCTTACTGCAGTTTCCTGTCTCCTGAGATTTCACAGTAAGCAAGAATCTGAAGGCTGGCCAGAATCTCAGAGCACAGCCAAGTTATTCTCAATCTCAAGTCTAAAGAGAAACAAACTTTGGGACAACTGGTGGCAGAATTTTTGTTTGTCCTCAGAAAATAAAACTACATTCTTGTGGGGTAGGTATGCTTGTGGCTTTCTTCCAAACATTCCTGCAGCACAAAAGAGAGATTGTTTTCTTATCTTCCATTTTATTAAGGGGGAAAAACTTCTTTTGTACTTAAAACATCATCTTCAGGCAAACAGAATGATTAATTTGACATTGTGCCAAATCATTTTTGAGTATCTAGATAAGATGAAAGGCCCTTTTCCCTGCCGAACTCATGATTCACTATTTCTCTATTGCTTAAGCCAAGAGTGTTTATGACCACTCACAAACTCGCATTTCTTCCCTCCATTCCAGCAGTCCTTGGAACTCTCTCGTGTCACGTAGCATCTGAATAAAGCATTTTTATCTACAGTATGTGAAAGTTTTCACAGCAAAGTGATTTTTATTTTTTAACAATTCTTTTCAAACTTCAGTGCTCATCCTAGGGGCTGGTTTTTTTGACCTACAGTCTTGCAGATGACTGAAACTGACCATCTTCAAAAGCAAAATGACTGTGTTAGGCAGAATGCCAAGTTAAAAATACCCTTTTAAAACCTCTTTGAAGGCTCATTTCCTTTTTTATCTCCTCTACAATGTCTTTAATGTGCTTGATTTGGATAATAACACTCAGCAGTCAGGGAAGTCAGAAACAGCTACCTTGATTACTCCCCAGCATACTTATGCATGAACTTACTCTTTAACTGTGAGGGAAAATACTTCAAGGTCATGTTCTGATATCCTTCGAAGTTAACTCTGAATTTTATTCTCTAAGGAGAAAGGGATTGCAGATATTAAAACATGTTTTTACAAAGCCTAAATGCAAGTGACTATACAGATGAAGAATCTGCAGTGGGTTAGTGTACATGCATCAACTCTCTGAGGCAGATTCTCCTAACAGCTGCTTAATTACTTCTCTGTGTTAATTGCAGCTTCAGAAGAAAGAAAACAGAAAATAGCCATGTTTAATGGCATGGCTCTGTGACACATCACAGAAAAATTAGCCAATCAAATGTTTGAACACTACAAATATCTTAGCAATTAATTTGAATTAAAATACTCTACAATGATATAGTTACTGAAACTGAAAGACTTATTTCTTCTGCTCATTATTTCTAATGTGGCAAAAAAGATGCATTTGAGGAAACACTTGTCAGAAGTACTAAATAAGCATTACAAATATATGCCAAGGTACTAGATGAAACTCTAATTGCAACTATTTTTTTCTTAGACAAGGATTTATTTGTTTTAACCTGATAGATGGCTCTTTTTAAAGATAACATATGTGTAGAATGGATGAACCCATCCTTGGAGAGCTACAAATACTTCCAATGGTACAAAGGAATGAAAGTGCTAAGTGGAGAGTATAAATGTGTGTGGAAAGAAATGAAGGTTTTAAAGCCCATGTCACAAACAGTCCTTCAACTTCACAAAGTGGCAGGAATGATGTGCTTCCAGTCTGAAGGTGGAGACACTGGAAATGACTGTGGTTACCTGGCGGGCATCAACCAGGACATGTCTCTCAGAATTTGTGCTGTTCATATTCTGTCTCCAGATATTGCCAAACATTTGTTGAGGGTATGATGACTATCACTGAGAACCTGTGTTTTAAGCACTTTGAAGTTTAGATCTAGCTGACAAGGTCGGATCATGCTAGCATTAGCATTTTCTAATCCATTCTATTTGATACAGTAAGTCAATTGGAAACAGTACTCACTGTAGAAAGGCTGAGTGTTTCTGTTGCTTTCTGTTCCTACAATGGAAAGAAACACTTTTCACAGGGACTCACTGCTTAACACCTTTTCAGGGTACTCTTTGTCTTCCACATCTTCAGAAAATCCCTCTTGATTTGAGGACTAGAAGACAGGTGAGGTAGGAGTCTAATCATTAAGCAAGCTGCATTTTCCCACCTGGTGTCTGTTTCCCTTAGAAGACGGCACTTCTAAGATCACAAAGTCTAGAAAGTGCAGCATACATCTGTTTGTTTCTTATGCTTTTTGTTGCTTGGACCAGGGTTGCAGGATGCCTCACTGGCTGAAGTATCACAGAGTTCAGGAAGGCAGGGGAATAAAACCATTTTGTTAGTGGATTATTTTGTTTAATAACGTGGATATTATATGTTATCTGTATCTTTTCTGGCCAGTCTCCCATTTGTAGTTACACTGCAAACCTAAAATAATACTTTCATGACTATTAAGTCCATATATTTGTTTCTTATTTTCAACTTTGTGGTGTTATTTCTCCATGGAGTCAGTGGAGAGGCAAAATTCTGGCAGGACCAAAGCTATTACTTAGAAAAGCCCTAGAGCACCATTCAAGTGTGGTTTCCTCTGGCATCTATGGACCCTGCTACCCAATACTTCTTGGTCATGGAACTGCTGATATCACCATAGTTATGTTCCATAGCTTATGCTTCTACCCACCAGAAAATAAAGCCGGATTTTAAAATATTTTTTGGTCTTTTTTTTTTTGGTTATATATATATATATATAATTTATCAAATCTAGACCCGTGTCTCCCCCTTCCCCCACCCCACCAGACCTAATGCATTCTGCCAAACATGCTATTCATCTCTTTCTCAGTCTTTCTCAATATTCTCCATGGGGAAGTTGACTGTTTTAAGCAGAAGTTCACTGTTTCAGTCAGTTCTTTGATACAGTCCTTTCTGTTGTTGTTGTTGTTTCCAATATGGATCACTCCCAACTGCTTTGGAAAAAAGCTCAGGGGCCATGCACAGGAGATACTTACAACTGGGTAATTGGCACTAGCATCCACAGATGAGGGATACCATTTGTCATTTGTTTTTTTGGGACTGTGTTACTTCACTCAGCATGATGTCCTCTAGCTCCAGCCATTTTCCTGCAAAGCTCATGATGTCATCTTTCTTTACTGCTGCATAGAACTCCATTGTGTAGATGTACCACATTTTCTCTATCCACTCATCAGTTGAGGGGCATTTGGGTTGGTTCCAGCTCTTTGCGATTGTGAAGAGAGCTGAAATAAACATGGCCCTGCATGTATCTCTGTGGTGGGGTGAGTCTTGGGGGTACAAGCCCAGGAAAGAATGACAAACTCCGGAAGGAAGTGGAAACATTGAAAAAGATCTCAGGCTGAAAGGAAAAAAAGAAACTGACCAACGAAGCAAGAAGCAACAAGAAGAGAATGAAAAGCTCCAAAAGGAAATGGAAATACTGAAGAAAGCAAAGGATGAAATAGAAAAGGAAATTGAACATTCATCCAATCAGCAGGAAAGGATGGGAAAAAGGCTCAGATACAGAATGGATGAAGCAGAAAAACGAATATCAGACCTACAGGATAATACAGCACAGCTAGCAACCTCAACTAAAGATTATGAAAAATTTAATAAAACACAAGAGTGGAACAAACAGGAAATGTGGGACACTATGAAAAGACCAAACCTCTGCATCATAGGGATAGAGGAAAGAGAAGAATACCAAGAGAACAGTATTGATCAGATTTTCAAAAGAATAATAGAAGAAAATTTCCCCAAACTAAAAAAGACAAACCCATACAAATACAAGAAGCATATAGAACACCAAATAGACAAGACCAGAAAAGAAATTCCCCACATCATATCACAGTTAAAACACTAGATGCTGAAAACAAGGACAAAATACTGAAAGCCACAAGAGAAAAGCAAGTTATATTTAAGGGGAAACCCATCAGAATCACAGCTGACTTCTCAGTGCAAACTACGAAAGCCAGAAGAACATGGACCAAAGTCTTCCCAGTGCTAAATGACTTTAGAAGCCAATCCAGATTACTATACCCAGCAAAAATGTCAATCATAGTTGAAGGAGAAAGAAAAATCTTGCATGACATAAACAAAATGAAAGAACACATGTCAGAAAATACTTGAAGCAATTCAAAGAAGAGAGGAAAGGAGCAACTACCCTTAAGCAACCCAAGAGAGAAATTACCAAAAGCATAACAGAGTAAATAAATACATAGACCAAGAATGCAAACGAAAAATAAGTTGAAAGGAAACAATATGCATCTCTCAATAATAACCTTAAATATTGCTGGACTAAACTCCCAAATCAAAAGACATAGACTTGGAGAATGGATTAGGAAACAGAATCCACCTATATGCTGCCTACAAGAAACCCATCTCACCCTGAAGGACAGACACCACCTTAAAGTAAAAGGATGGAAAAAATATTCCAAGAAAATGGTACCAAAAACAAGCAGGGGTGGTTATTCTGATATCATACAAAATAGACCTCAGATTAAAATTAATCAGAAAAGACAAAGGGGGTCATTATATCCTTATCAATGGAACAATTAACCAGGAAGATTTCACAGTCTTAAATGTTTATGTACCAAACTCTGGTGCACAAAACTTTATAAATACAACCCTTCAGGCCTCAAGACACAGATTAAGCCCAGCATGCTAATAGTGGGGGACTTCAATACCCCACTAATCCCCCTGGGTAGGTCAACTGGACAAAAAATAAACAGAGAGACATCAGAACTGAACAATACAATACACCAAATGGACATCACAGATATCTACAGAATATTTCACCCAAACACCAGAGAATATACTTTCTACTCAGCTTCCTATGGAACATTCTCCAAAATTGACCACATACTGGGACACAAAAGAAATGTCAAAAAATACAAAAGGATTGAAATTATTCCATGCACTCTATCAGACCACAGTGCATTAAAGCTCAATATTAACACCAGGGTAAGCCCTACTAACTATAAGAACACATAGAGACTACACAACACAATCCTGGGCAATGAGTGGGTCAGGGAAGAAATAAAGAATGAAATAAAAGCATTCCTGGAACTAAAAGAAATGACAATACAACACAACAAAACCTGTGGGATACAGTAAAGTCAGGCCTAAGTGGGGAATTTATAGCCTTAAATGCCCACATTAAATAAAACAGAAAGAGAACAAATAAATGATCTAACACTGCAGCTAAAAACTTGAGAGATAATGACAAATGAACCCTAAACCCAACAGACAGGAAGAAATAACAAAAATCAGAGCATAAATCAATGAAATAGAAACAAAGAAAACAATACAAAAAAGTCGATGAATCCAAAAGCTGATTCTTTGAAAAGATAAACAAAATAGACAGACCCCTCTAGCCCAGTTAACCAAAAGAAAGAAAGAGCAACTCCAAATCAATAGCAGTCATGATGAAAGCAGAAACATCACAACAGATAAATAAAGATCCAGACAATCATATGAGAATATCCAAAAACTTATACTCTACTAAATTTGGAAACCTAAGAGAAATTGATGAATATCTGAAATCCTGGGATTTGCCAAAGCTTTACCAAGAAGATTGACAGCTTAAATAGACCCATAGTACTTGAGGAAATTGAAGAGGTAATAAAAAGCCTCCCAACTAAAAAAAGCCCAGGCCCAGATGGTTTCACAGTAGGTTCTATAAAACATTTAAAGAGGTCTTACAATTATTACTCCTCATACTTTTCAGAAGGATACAAACAGAGGTAAATATCCCAAATTACTTCTATAAAGCCAGCATCACTCTAATACCAAAACCAGGTAAAGACACAAACAAGAAGGAAAACTATAGACCCATACCATTAATGAACACAGATGCAAAAATTCTCAACAAAATACTGTCAAATCACATACACACCCATATCAAAAAGATCATCCATCATGACCAGGTTGGATTCATACCAGAGATGAAGGGATGGTTCAAAGTATGTATGTCAATAAATATGATAAAACACATAAATGGACTGAAAGACAAAAAGCACACGATCATCTCAATTGATGCAGAAAAAAGTTTTCAACAAAATCCAGCATCTCTTCATGCTTAAAGTCCTAGAGGGAATTGGACTGGAGGGATCATTCCTTAATGTAATCAAAGCCATATACAAGAAACCCACAGCCAACATCATCCTAAGTGGAGAAAAGTTGGAAGCATTCCCCTTAAAGGCAGGAACACGGCAAGGCTGTCCATTATTGCCACTCCTCTTCAATATAGTGCTTGAAATTCTTGTTGGGCAATAAGGCGAGAAAGCAAAATTAAAGGAGTACTAATTGGAAAAGACAAACTACCATATCCCCTTTTGCAGATGATATGATAGTTTACCTAAGGGATGCTAAAAATTCCACCAGAAAACTCTTAGAAATGATTAAAAGTTTCAGTAAAGTGATGAGATACAAAATAAACCTAGAAAAATCAGTAGCCTTTCTTTACACCAACAATAAGAAACTGGAGAAGGAACATAAGAAGACTATCTCAATCACAATAGCCTCAAAAGAAATAAAATATCTAGGAATAAACCTAACCAAAGACACCAAAGAACTTTACAACAAAAATTTTAAAGCCATGAAGGAGAAAAGCAAAAGACCAAAAATAGCTAAAGCAACCCTAAGTGAAAAGTGCAATACTGGGGGGATTACATTACCAGACTTCAAGCTATATTACAGGGCTTTAGTCATAAAGACAGCCTGGTACTGGAAAAAAACAGAACCATTGTCCAATGGAACAAAATTGAAGATACAAACTTGAGCTCATATAACTTCAGCCACCTCATATTTGACAAAGGAGCCAAAAAAGCTCAATGGAGGAAAGATAAGCATCTTCAGCAGATAGCATCTTCAGCAAATGGTGTTGTCAAAACTGGATCACCATTTGTAGAAGAACAAAATTAAACCCCTACCTCTCACCCTGCAGAAAAATAAACTCCAAGTGGATCAAAATCTCAACCTGAAACCTGAAACCCTGAAGGTGATAGAAGAAAAAGTTGGCAACAACCTACAAGACATAGACATAGGAAAAGACTTTCTAAATCAGACAGCAGTTGCAAAGGAACTAAGGACAACAGCTGACAAGTGGAACCTCATCAAACTCAAAAGCTTTTGTGCAGCTAAAGAAACAATGAAGGAAGTGAAGAGAAAACCCACGGAGTGGGAGGAAATTTTCACCAATGATGCTTCTGACAGAGCATTAACATCCAGAATAGATAAACAACTTAAAAAAGAAAGAAGTAAGTAAAAGATGGAATAAAGAGATAAACAGAGACTTCACCAGTAAGGAAGTAAATATGGCTGAGAAACATCTTAAAAAGTGTTCAACATCATTAATAATTAAGGGAATGCAAATTAAAAAAACGCAAAGGTATAATTTCACTCCAATAAGGCTAGTCAAGATCAAGAAAACAAAAAACACCAAATGCTGGAGAGGTTGTGGGGAAAGGGGAACACTCATCCACTGTTGGTGGGAATGTAGACTGGTACAACTACTGTGGAAAGCAGTGTGGAGAACCCTTAAAAAACTCAAAATGAGCTTACCACCTGACCCAGCCATACCATTCCTGGGTATATACCCACAAAACAAATCCTACTGCAAAGATACATGCACAGCTGTGTTTATTACAGCTTTCTTCACAATAGCAAAGAGCTGGAACCAACCTAAATGCACTGCAACTGATGACTGAATAACAAAATGTGGTACATCTACACAATGGAGTTCTATTCAGTGGTAAAGAAAGATGACATCGTGAGCTTTGCTGGTGTATTAGTCACTTTTCTTTTGCTGTGATAAAACACCATGACCAAGGAACTTATAAAAGGAAGAGTTTATTTGAGCTTACAATTGACAGTTCCAGGGAATTAGAATCCATTGTGGTGGGAGGCATGGCAGCTTGAGCTGGAGCAGCAAGCCGAGGGTCACATCTCGCAATGAGCACAGGAAGCAGAGAGTGTGACTGGAGACCACGAGGCTTGTTAAACTCACTAAGCCTGCCCCCAGTAACATACTTCCTCTAGCATGGCCACACCTTCTAAGACCTCCAAGAACAGTGCCACAAACTGGAGACAAATGTCTGAATACTTAAAGCCTATGGGGGACACTCATGCAAACCAGCACATTCTACTCCCTGGCCCCCATAGGCTCCTGAACATAAAAATGCAAAATGCATTTAATCCAACCTTAAAAGTCCCCATAGTCTTTACCAGTTTCAATGCCATTCAAAAGTCTACAGTCCAAAGTCTCTTCTGAGACTCAGGCCAGTCTCCTAACTGTAAGCTCTGTAAAAATCAAAAGGCAAATTACAAACTTCCAGCATACAGTGGAACCGAATACACATTCCCATTCCAAAAGGGAGGAATAGAGGCACAGTGAGGAAATACTGGACCAAATCAAGACTGACAACCTGCAGGGCAAACACCAAGTCCAGTAGCTCCATGTGTGACTTCTGGGACTTGACTTCCAAAGGGCTTAGATGGCTCAGCTCTTCCAGCTTTGCTTGCAACATACATCTCTTTCTTAGGCTGGTACCACTCCCTGTATGCAGCTCTCCTTGGCAAATATCTCACAGGTCTGGCATCTCGAATGTCTTCTTGGGGTCTCCGCTGCCAACTAGGCTTCACATTCACACCTTCATGCAATGGCCTATCAGGGGCTTCTTTATTCAGGGATGCCCCTGCTGCACTCTTCCTGGCCTCTGTGGCTCTCTGAAACCATGGAGGAAGAACTGATGACCCCTTCACTCTTGCAAACTTCATGCCTCTAAAGCCAGCACCACGTGAATGAAATTGCCAAATCTGGCTGCAAGTTCGGGATGGACTCTCTCCTACTTTAACCACATTTGCAATTTTTCTCTGTCCTGTACTTATTGGAGGATTAGCTGGGTGTGGTCTTGCCCTGAAGTTATTGATTCTGTTGTTTACTTGTAAATATCTAGGCCTCTCCTTAATCACTTTAGTCTGCTTATGAAAGGGAGCCTCTCCTTCACATGCCTTGGCCACACCTTTAATCTCCCTAGTGTACTTTTCAGATCCAAACTGTACATTCTGCATTTCCTTCTGACCCATTTGCTTCTTTTCACTGTAGATCTGTGTAATATTCACCATTAAAAGCCACACCATCATTTCTATATTAGGCTGTCTTGAAATATCCTCCGCCAAAGACATTAGTCCATTGTTTTTCAACTTAGCATCAGGCAAGCATTTGGGCTGTGGGCAAACTGCTGCCAGACTCTTTATCAAAATATCCCAGTTGCTGCCTAAGTCTGTATTTTCCTCTGGAACTACATTTTTTGCAGCCATGCTTTCTTCCAGGCTTCTACTAGAATGGTCCATTAAGCTCTGCTTACAGTAGTCAATAGTTTTTCTAGCCCAAAGTTCCAAAGTCTTCCACATTTCTTCAAACATCCACATGGTCAGGTTCTTCACAGCCAACAGCTCACTCTCTGGTACCAAATTACACAGATACACACACGTGTAGGTACACTATATGGAGAAATAGATTTAAGAAACTGGTTCACTAAATAGGCTAAAGAAAAGTAATTCAGATGCCATCTCTTTCTGAATTGTTTTAGGTTTAGTTCGTTTTTCTGTATTTAGTGATCTCTACTCACTCTGAGTGTTTATCATGCTTGTTTCCTTTCTAGATTGAGGAATGCAATACAGACTGACAGATAATCAGATTGAGGAAAAGATTCAAAGGGAGCATTTAAGGGGAATATTGGGGTTTTAAACTACAAGGGAACCAAGACTCTCCATGACTTGTGCAATCGCTAGCATTTGGCTGACCTCCCTGACACATGAGGGCCATTATTTGCTCCAGAGTTTCTTTTGGATGATGGGTCCTATATACATGGGCTAAGACTACTCAATAAAAATATAGGAAAAATTCGTCAAGATCACAGAGTACTAGAGTCATGTATAGTCTCACTGATAAGAAGAAATAGTCCGATAGGTTTCTCCTATCTTTCTCCTATCTTCAACATGTAGTGATGGTTAGGCAAGGTAGGAAACTCAGGTCTCATTAGTAAGACTGACTTGTCTGACAGGCCTCTTCTTCACTCACCTTCACTCATGTGGAAGGAAGGAGGGTTAAGGGAAAATTCAGACAATGCTTCCTTTCTAGAAGCCATGTAACAGGGACCTCACACTGTGGTTCTGTCCACTTCAAAAGTGCCTAAAAGCAAATTTTGGGTTCACTACTATTAAATCTAGCCCTGGAAGCCAAAATGAAGATGAGAAGCAGCATGAGGGATCCATGTGAGCATGCAAGAGATTCCAATGGGATTTAACATTAAACATCTCCTCTGCTCTGGTTTCTCCTGGTTCTTTGCTTAGGACATGTAACCCTAACGTGTCTTGTCTTTTCTCTGTCCTCAAGTCTTTTTCCAGGCTCCAGGCAAGGACTTCCTTTCCCCCACCTCTGAAAATTATAAAAATGCAGATCCCGGCCAGATTCTGCGTATGTTTCTCCCGCCCCCCGTACTTTGAACTTCCTTACTCTGTCTCTAAAGCCCACTTCCTGTCATGTGGCTGCTTATCTGCCATGCACCTGAGATCCACATTAGTTTAATTTAACTCTATGTCCTGGCTTCTTTTCCCTTCTTTCCTCCATTCTCCTCTGGGCAGCTGCTGACATGTAGGGTTGTCTGTCCTGAAGTTACTTTCCTTTAAACTAATAAGCTTGTCCTCTAGCATAAATAAAAAAAGGAAAGAGAGAAAGAAAGACAGAGAGAGGGGAGAGAGAGAGAAAGGAAAAGGAATGAAGGAAGACAGAAAGGAAGGAATGAAAGAAGGATGGAAGAAGGAAGGAAGGAAGAAGAAACTGATTCTCATTATTATGGATGGTGAGACATTATAATCTGGAGTTAAAAAAGTTGTAGAATAAATTCTGGTCTGAGAGTGGCAGAATAGTGATATCCTGGCTCATAGACCAGAAAGAGGAGAGAGAGAGAGAGAGAGAGAGAGAGAGAGAGAGAGAGAGAGAGAACACTCCATGGTGCATAGTCAAGTTGACATAAAATTTGCTATCATACTTTGATCCTTTATTGTTTGAGAACATTGTATTTCATTATTTGTGGCCACTGTAAAATTTAAATTATCATTTTAAAATTTTCAGTGAACATATTGAAATCCAACTATCTTTAAATTTCTATCAATGTTGTATGTCTTCTGTGAATTATTTAAAAAATTATCTAATATCATTTTGAAATAATGGCAGGTTAATTTTCTTTATTTTTGATCTTTATTAATTCAAAACAATCTTATTGCACTGACTCAAACTCAATTAAAATGAATATAAATGGCAATAATGAACATTATTTTTTTCTGATGTAAAGAAAGTCATTTCAATATTTCTCTATCTGAAATAGCATTTGAATTATGGCTTTTATAGATAGAGTTGATTAAATTCCCTTTTATGCTTACTTTATTAAAGATTTTAAAGTCCTGATTGGTACATTTTTCACAGTGATTTTCCTGCATCTACTACTAGAAATGTTCCTATGCCTCTATTATTAGAAGCCAGATATATATATATATATATATATATATATATATATATATATCATCAGAGCAAAAAAAGATACAGGAATATACAAAACAATAATTTTTTCACAATTGCTGTGCCTGGGAAAGTTACAAAATGCTTTCCTATATCAGATGTACACACATTTATTCTACAGTATTTAACATAGAGTGACTAAATACTCAAATAATTAATTTAAATGTAAAATTATTGGTAAAAGTTAAATGTATCTCTGATTACTTACCTACACATCTATCTGAAGGGAAAAAGAAGAGGGCACAGCATGGTGGCACATGCCTTTAATCCTAGCACTTGGAAGGCAGACGTAGTTGGATCCCTGTGAGTTCAAGGCCAGCCTGGTCTACATAGTGAGCTCCAGGCTAGCTGGAACTAATAGGGAGACCCTGTCTCAAAAAAAGAAAAGAAAAAGAAGAAAATCATCTATTATGAAAGCAAAGAAAATCAAGTAATGATAAATTTTCCTTTTAATATTTAGTAAGTTTTGACTTATATTAAAATGTGAATGAAAATTAAGAGAGAACAGAGAAACCAGGGGGTGGTACTTAGACTATACAATTCAGTTGTGTTGTGAACAATATCTACAGACATACCAGAGTTGTGGCGTGGGGTGGCACTTATATGGTGCAGTTGTGTCATGAATCGTATTTGCCAGCCAGAACTTAATCTGTTATAAAATGGTAAAAATGTTTCCTTGTATAACCTTTCCTCATTTTACCCATTTCCCCCTTGGTAACATCTGTCTCCTACTCTTCCTCTCAGGCTCCTTCTATCTCTTTGTAGCATGGTTCCTTCCCATTTTCCTGGTTCTTGCAGTTATATCAGGATATATACTCACATATAAGGATTTGGTGCTAGGATCCACAAATGAGGGACCCTTTACATAGTTTGTTTTCCTGAGATTATGTTACTTTCCTTAGCATAGTTGTTTCCAGTTCCATCCATTTATCCATCATTTCATAATTTTGTATTTTTTATTACTGAGTAGAACTCAACAAGGCATTATGGGGGTAAAGTGGAGGAAGGAGTTCAAAAGAGGGGAGACCATAAAATATTACCAAAAGCAAAATGGGGAAAATGAGGGTTGTTTAACTGGGGAGGAAGGAGGGAGCTTTAGACAGACAGAGACAGAGACAGAGACAGAGACAGAGACGAGCAGAGGAGAAGGGAGGTAAATAATACTTAGCTGGTGTGAAAAACCAGACAGAAACATATTAGTTCAAAAACTTACTGAAAAATTGCACACATAATACATCTACATGTGTCCATCTGTATAGGTGAAGGCTATGTAAGAAGAAACAGTACCAGACAGTAGAAACTTCCTATTGAGTTGTTGGCCAGGGTAATCCAAGAGACTCCCAAAATTACATAGGCTATTGCCAGAGCCCTTGATTGCCTCCCAGAACTTGAAGGTAAGTCCCTACTGCTAAATACAGGATATACTTCAGACACAGAATTTAGGGTAATGAAGTTGGAACTGATGTGAAACCCACCTTCCTGAAATCTAGCTGTCATAATTTTGGAGAAGACCATATGAGCTGCTAAAGGTAAACATCAATTGATTGTTCAATTCCAGCTTTAATGCCTAATAATCACAATAATGACCACCACAGCAAGAAGTCACACTTTTATCTTGGGGGCAGTCGACAGCTACCTAATGGATTTAAATCCCAGTCACTGAGAAAGAAATCATCTGTGGTACTGTAAGCATAGAAAAATACCCATGGGTGGAAAGGCCATAGATCTTAGACAAAACTCCAAGGCTGTCATATCCCTAGACAAATGTAATTTCTTACTATGCGCTAGTCACCTCCCATCGAAGAAGCTTCTCCTGCAACAGATGGTGACTATTACAGAATTCTATAACTAATCAAACACAGAGATTGTCTGTGAAAGGCCCAATCCTAGGTGACACACTTACAGTGAAACCTCTATACCCAAGGCTCAGGGAACCTAGTAGAACAAGGAGTAGAGACAATACTAATACATCTCTGTACTCTCATCACGAAGCTCCCTCACACAACAGAGGCCCATGAGCACAAAATGACACAGATGGCCAAAAAGAAGAGAATACAATTCTTCAGAGTGTGGGTCCTTGAACAGCTTTTCTATATTAAACTTCACCCACCCGTAGCTCAGGTTAGAAAGATTGTAAGAGCCAGGGGAGGAGATGTATGACCATATGAAAATAGAATCTGACAGCTTCCTGGGACCTTGCTCATAGAAACCTGTAACAATGCACAAGACCCATGCAAACCTAAGCAGATAAAACCCCAGCATTGAATTGTGTGAATGGACAGCAGGACCCAATCTTAGCCAAATAACTATTGGCAGCTGATTAAGGCTGAGTGAGGGACATCTGTTCTTCATAAAGGGAGGGATCCTAGATAGGTTGGCAAGATCTCAGTGGGCAAATTTGCACTGAGGGATGTTTGGGGACACTTGACTTGATAGTTCTTTTTCTTTTTTCTTTTTTTTTTTCTTTTTTTTTTTTTGCAATGCCCAGATTCCCCTGGGACTGGAGTTACCATGGTTGTTAGCCACCATGTGAGTGCTGGGAATCAAACCAGGGTCTTCTGCAAGAGTAGGTAGTGCTCTTAACCACTGAGCTCCAGGTTTATTGATTATTAAAAATATTTTATTTTTATTTTATATGTATGAGTGTACTGCCTGTGTATGTAACTGCACCCATGCTGTGCAATAATCCATAGAGGACAGAAAGGGAATTGGATTCCCTGGAACTGGAGTTACAGATGGTTGTTAGTCACCATGTGAGTTCTGGGAATCGAACCCAAGTCCCCTGCAAGAGCAGCCAGCACTCTTAACTGCTGAGCCATCTCTCCAGCCCCTATTTTGTTTTCTTGAGAATAATTTCTTATTTTACGTGTATGAGTTTATTGTCTGCATGTAGTGCAATGCCCGCAGAGGTCAGAGAGGACTTTGGATTCCCCTGACACTGGAGTTACTGATGGTGGTTAGCCATTACTTGGGTCCTGGGAATCGAACCTGGATCCTCTGCAAGAGTAGTGTTCTTAACCACTAAGCAATCTCTCCAGCCTCTATTTTGTTTTAATAGCTTTTTTATTCCTTGTAAAGGTCATGCATGTTTTCATAGCTGATACAAATTTCCATAAGTACTTCCTTTTTAATTAAAACATGACTAATAGCTATATATCTTATAAAGGCAGTCAAATGTAAATAATCTTGGAAAGCTAAGGCCAGGCATGGTGGCTCAGGCCTGTAACACCAGCCCACAAGCTTTATGCAGAATCTGTTATTTTGATGATAGGACAGCCTGGGTTACAAACTGAGACTATCCAAACAAACATAACAATGAAAGGGACTGGGTGAGATAGGGAGATAGATATTAGGGGTTTGAAGTAACATGCATGGCGTGGCCGATCCTTCAGAGGTGGAGCAGCAGGGTGGCAGGTAGGTCTAGTGCTGGGAGGGGGCCCAAGCCCAGGCCGGCCTCAAACTGGCTGCACAGCCCCGGGTCTCCTGGCTCCTCTGACTTTCCTCCAAATAACTAACCCATGCAGCCTGGCAGGACCCGTGCTGTGGTACTGGAAACAACCATGACTGCAGCTGCCTGGGATAACTGGCAGCTATCCCAGGGCTGGCCTGAGCACCGCAGTACCATCCTTTCTCTGGTTGTCTGGTTCCAAGGCTCTTCCGCTTCTCAGGCCACCCTACCTGAGTCTCCATCCCTCCTCAATCTCAGGGCCAGGGCCCCGAGGTCCTGCCCCTTGCCAGTCCACCCCCTCCAATGCCCCAAGGTCCTGCCCAGTCCCCTACTTGATAATTCTTAACATCAATGACAGAATGCATGAAATTCTGTGTGTGGGCATAGTAGTGTGACAATGGGGACGGGAGTATGGAAATACTAAAAAAACTCACAGGATGAAATGAAAAAGGTAATTGAACACACATCTAATCAGTGGGAAAGGATGGGAGAAAGCCTCAGTAACAGATTAGATGAAGCAGAAAATAGAATATCAAGTCAGAAACATAACATAGATGAACTAGAATGCTCAAGTAAAGATTATGAAAAATTAACCTAACAAAACAAAACAAAACACAAGAATGGAATAATCAGGAATTGTGGGACACTATGAAAAGACCAAATCTCCACATCATAGGGATAGAGGAAGGAGAAACATATCTGGACAACAGTGTTGATCAGATCTTCAACAGAATAATAGAAGAATATTTCCCCAAACTGAAAAATAACAAACCCATACAAATACAAGAAGCACACAGAACACCAAATAGACAAGATCAGAAAATAAATTCCCCATGCCATATCATAGTTAAAACATTAGATGTCCAAAACGAAGACAAAATACCAAAGGCTGCAAGAGAAAAACAACTTTCATACAAAGGGAAAACCATTAGAATTACAGCTGACTTTTCACCATAAACCATGAAATCCAGAAGAACATGGACCAAAGTATTCCCAGTACTAAACGACTATAGATGCCAACCCAGTTTACTACACTCAGCAAAAATGTTGATTATAGTTGAAAGAGAAAGAAAAATCTTTCATGACATAAAATGAAAGAATTCATGTCCAGAAAACCAAACCTTCAGAAAATACACAAAATAATTCAAAGGTCAGAGAAAAGAAGCAGCTGTCCTCAAGCAGCTAGAGAGAGTAATTGATAACAATATAACTGTGGAAATAAATACTAACTTTCAAACCAAGAATGCAAACAGAAAATAACATGAAAGGAAGCAACACACATCGCTCAATAATAACCTTAAATATTAATGGTTTAAACTCCCCAATCAAAAGACATAGATTGGGAGAATGAATTAGGAAACAGAACCCATCTATATGCTATCTACAGGAAACCCATCTCACCCTCAAGGATAGGCATGAATTTAAAGTGAAAGGATGGAAAAAATATTACAAGCAAATGGTATCAAAAAACAAGCAGGAGTTGCTCTACTAATATCTAACAAAATAGACTTCAAAGTAGATCTAATCTGAAGAGACAAAGAGGGCCATTACATCCTTATCAATGGAACAATTAACCATAAAGATTTCACAATCATGAATATATATGCACCAAACTGGTGCACCAAGCTTTATAAGCACAATTCTGAAGGAACTCAAGACACAGATTAATCCCAGCACACTAATAGTAGTGTGATACTCCACTGAGCCCTTTGGACAGGTCAACGACAAAGAGTAAACAGAGAGACATCTTAACTGAACAGTGCAATACACCAAATGGACCTCACAGATATCTACTAAATATTCCATCCAAACACCAGAGAATATATTTTCTACTCATCACCCCATGGAACTTTCTCCAAAATCGACCACATACTGGGACACAGAAAAAAAAAAAAAAAACAAACTCAACAAATATAAAAGGATAAAAATAATTCCATGCATTCTATCAGACCACAGTGCAATAAAACTCAGTGTCCACACCAGAATAAGCTCTACTGTCTACAGGAACACATGGAGACTAAACAGCACACTCCTAAATAATGAATGGGTTAAGGAAGAAATAAGAAAAGAAATAAAAGTATTCTTGGAACTAAATAAAAAAGACAATACAACACAACAAAACCTATGGGATACTTTAAAACCAGTCCTAAGAGGGAAATTTATAGCACTAAGTGCCTACATTAAAAATAAAACAAACAGAAAAGCACAAATAAAAGATCTAACACTGCAGCTGAAAGCACTGTAAAGGCAATAGCAACTGAATCCTAAACCCAAAAGACAAGAGGAAATAACAAAAATTAGATCAGAGATCAATGAAATAGAAACAAAACAATAAAAAGAATCAATGAATCCAAAATCTGGTTCTTTGAAAGGATAAACAAGATAGATCTCTAGTCCCAGTTATTCAAAGAATGAAAGAACAGCTCCAAATTGATAGAATTCAAGATGAAAAGGGAAACATCACAACAAACATTGAAAAGATTCAGACAATAATACAAGAATATTTTAAAAACTTATACTCTACTAAATTTAAAAATGTAAGAGAAATGAATGAATATCTGAAATCCTGGAATTCACCAAAGCTTACTCAAGAAGATATTGACAGCTTAAACAGACCCATAACATATGAGGAAATCAAAATATTAATTCAAAACCTCCCAACTAAAAAACTCCCAGGCCCAGATGGATTTACAGCAGAGTTCTATAAAACCTTTAAAGTGGACATACAACCACTATTACTCAAATTGTTCAAAAGAATAGAAACAGAGGGAAATCTCCTAAATTCTTTCTACAAAGCCAATATCACTCTAATACCAAAATCAGGCAAAGATACAACCAAAAAAGTAAACTATAGGCCCATTTCATTAATGAATATAGATGCAAAAATTCTCAACAAAATATTAGCAAATCAAAAAGATCATTCACCATGACCAAGTTGGATTTATACCAGAGATACAGGGATGGTTCGACATATGCAAATCTATAAATGTCATAAAACACATAAATGGGCTGAAAGACAAAAAGCACATAGTTATCTCAATTGACACAGAAAAAGCCTTTGACAAAAATCCAGCATGACTTCATGTTTAAAGTCCTAGAGGGAATTAGACTGGAGGGAACATTTCTCAACATAATCAAAGCCATATACAAAAACCCCACAGTCAACAGCATCTTAAATGGGGAAAAATTAGAAGCATTCCCCTTAAAGGCAGGAACATGGCAAGGCTGCCCCCTCTCTCCACTCCTTTTCAATATAGTGCTTGAAATGCTTGCTACAGCAATAAGACAAGAAAAGGAAATTAAAGGAGTACTAATTGGAAAAGAGGAATTAAAACCATCCCTTTTGCAGACAATAAGATAGTGTACCTAAGTGATGCAAAAAACTCCACCAAGAAACTCCTAGAAACATTCAGTAGTTTCAGTAAAGTGGCTGGATACAAAATTAACCCAGAAATATCAGTAGCCTTTCTTTACACCAACAACAAAGAAAGGAGAATGAATACAAGGAGACCCTCTCATTCATAATAGCCTGAAAAAATACCTTGGAACAAACCTAACCAAAGACACCAAAGATCTCTACAATGAAAACTTTAAATCCCTGAATAAGGAGAATGAAGAAGATACCAGAAGATGGGAAGACTTCCCAGGCTCATGGATTGGAAAATTTTGTATATTAAAAATGTCCATCCTACCCAAACTAATTCACAGATTAAATGCAATCCCGATCAAACTCCCCATGAGTTTCTTCTCAGACTTAGAAAAAAGTCCTTAAATTCATATGGAAAAACAAAAGACCCTGGATAGCCAAAGCAATCCTGAGCAATGGGGCGGGGAGGGGGGGATAACCAGACCTGACTTCAAACCATATTACAGGGCTATAGTCATGAAAGCAGCCTGGTACTGGCACAAAAACAGACACATAGATCAATGGAACAAAATTGAAGATCCAAACCTGAGCACATGGAATTTCAGCTACCTCATATTTGACAAGGGGACCAAGAAGACCCAATGGAGGAAAGACAGCATCTTCAGCAAATGGTGCTGGCAAAACTGGATCACCACTTGTAAAAGATGAAGCTGAATCCCTACCTTTCACCATGCACAAAAATCAAATCCAGATGGATCAAAGACCTCAATGTGAAGCCAGAAACCTTGAAAATGATAGAAGAAAACATTGGCAGTAAACTACAAGACATGGGTGTAAGAAAAGATTTTCTAAATCAGACAGCTGCTGAGTTGGAAACAAGGTCAATAATAGACAAATGGGACCTCATTAAACTCAAAACCTTCTGTACAGTGAAAGACAATCAATGAAATGAAGAGTGGGAGGAAGCCTTCACCAGTGACACATCAGATATAGAATTAACATCCAGAATATATAAATTACTCAAAAACCAAAGTATCAAGAAAACAAATGACACTATCAAAAGATGGAGTAAAAAGCTGAATACAGAATTCACAAATGAAGAAGTGAAGATGGCTGAGAAACACCTCAGAAAGTGTTCAAAGTCACTAATAATTAAGGAGATAGAAATTAAAACCAGCTTAAGATTTCACCTTATCCCAATAAGACTGGCCAAGATTAGGAAAACTAATGACACCAAATGCTGGAGAAGTTGTGGAGAAAGAGGAATACTCATTCACTAGTGGTGGGAAAGCAAACTCGTGCAACCCCTATGGAAAGCAGTGTGGAGAACTCTTAAAAGACTGAAAATGCTATTGTGAACAGAGCTGCAATAAACATAGCTGTGCATGTATCTTTGCAGTAAGTTGTGTCTTGTGGGTATATACCCAGGAGTGGTATGACTGGGTCAAATGGAAGGCTCATTTTGAGTCTTTTAAGGGTTCTCCACACTGTTTTCCATAGTGGCTGTACTAGTTTACATTCCCACCAGCAATGGATGAGTGTTCCCCTTTCCCCGCAACCTCTCCAGCATTTGGTAACATTCGTGTTCCTGATCCTAGCCAGTCTTATTGGAGTAAGGTGATATCTCAAAGTGGTTTTAATTTGCATTTCCTTAATTATCAGAGATGTTGAACAGTTCTTAAGATGTTTCTCAGCCATCTCTAATTCCTCCTCTGTGAAGTCTCTATTCAGATCTTTGCTCCATCTTTTGAGTGATTCATTTGTTTTCTTTCTTCTTTGTTTTTTGAGTAGCTTGTATACTCTGGAAATTAATGCTTTGTCAGATGTATCTGCTGTGAAGGTTTCCTCCCACTCTGTGGGTCTTCTCCTCACTTCCTTTATTGCTTCCTTTGATGTACAGAAGCTTTTGAGTTTAATGAGGTCCCATTTGTCAATTGTCGATCTTATTTCTTGTGCAGCTGCTGTCTGATTTAGGAAGTCTTTTCCTACACCTATGTCTTGTAGTCTGCTGCCAAGCTTCTCTTCTATCACCTCCAGAGTTTGGGGTTTCACGTTGAGGTCTTTGGTCCATCTGGAGTTGACCTTTGTACAAGGTGAGAGGTAGGGGTTTAATTTCATTCTTCTACAAGTGGTGATCCAGTTTTGCCAGCACCACTTGCTGAAGATGCTGTCTTTCCTCCATTGTGTCTTCTTGGCCCCCTTGTCAAATATGAGGTGGCTGAAATTGTATGAGCTCAGGTTTGGATCTTCAGTTTTATTCCATTGGTCAACTGGTCTGTTTTTGTGCCAGTACCAGGCTGT
>VZQC01003927.1:842102-864720 GCA_009823505.1 Rhizomys pruinosus | reverse complement strand
AAAAAAAAAAAAAAAAAAAAAAGACTGAAAATGAGCCTACCATCTGACTCAGTCATATCACTCCTGGGTATATACCCACAGGACTCATCCTATCACAGAGACACATGCACATCTATGTTTATTGTAGCTCTCTTCACAATAGCAAAATGCTGGAAGCAGACCAAATGTCCCTCAGCCAATAAATGGATACAGAAAATGTGGTACATCTACACAATGGTGTTCTATGCAGCAGTAAAGAAAGATGACATCATGAATTTTGCAGGTAAATGGATGAAACCAGAAGACATTATGCTAAGTGAAGTAACATGGTCCCAGAAAAACAAAGGTTGTATGGTGTTCCTCATTTGTGGATGCTAGCTCCAAATCCCTAGTTGCAAACAAACTAAACATCATCTATGTTATATATGAAAGCAGTGGTATGGTCAAAAGGTGAATTCCTTAATAGGCTTAAGAACTAACCTACCATATGTTCAGATTTTGTAATATTGCTATATATGTGGAGGATAAGTATGAATATTCTGAAGTAATATAAAATTAAAGGGAAAATGTGGAAAAAAAAGACTAAGAAAAAGATGCAAGACATGTATAGCAGAATGCATGAATGAGGGGGGCATGGATATGTGAATGTGTGTAAATTGGACTGAGAAATGATGTATGAAATACACAAAGCATCAATAAAATATTTTTAAAATAAAATAATAAAAACTAGAATTCCAGGTGAAGGTTAGGAAATATCTTGTTAGTTTATTTCTTCCTACAAAAACTAAACTTTCATTATTCTTATGAGTGGAAAACATAGGTGAACCAAGGCCAGAGTCAATATCAGATTTAATCACTGTCACTTGTCATATTGTAATTGAAGACAAAAAAAATCAAATCATGTAATATAGTTTAAGTCAGCTTCAATGGTAGAGAGTCCATGGTGGTTAAGTTTCCTGCAGTACATTTCCCATTACAAAGGGATTGCTTGTCCTTAACACCAAATACAACAAGTAAATATTTTAAAATTATTTTATCTATTATTTTATTTTATGTGTATGAGTGTAGTCCATCTATGTGGTGCAATGTCCATGGAGATCAGAAGAGGATGTCAAATCCCCCAGAACTGGAGTTATGGATAGTCATTAGCTGCTATGCGAGTGCTGTGAATCAAACTCAGGTCCTCTGTAAGAGCAACCAGTACTCTTAACAGCTGAGCCATGTCTCCATTGCCAAACGTATTAGTCACTTTTCTGTTGCTGTGATAAAACCACCATGACCAAGGGGATTTATAAAAGGAAGAGTTTATTTGAGCTTATGATTGACAGTTCCAGAGAATTAAGAGTCCATTGTGGAGGGGAGGCATGTTGGCTGGGGCTGGAGCAGAAAGCATAAGTTCACATCTTTCAGTGAGCACAGGAAGTCCAGAGAAAGCAACTGGAGCCTGCAAGGCTTGTTGAACTCACTAAGCCCACCCCCCAGTGATGTACTTCCTCCAGCATGGCCACACCTTCTAAGTCCCAAAACAGCACTACCAACTGGAGACAAAATGTCTGAATACGTGAAGCCTATAGGGGTCATTCTCATTCAAACCTCCACACCAAACAAGTAAATACCTTAATCAGCTCTAGATTCTTTGACCATGCTTTCTCAGGTAGGCTATTTCTCTGTTATAATGTTAGTAACTATTAGTTGGTTTGTGGAAATCTCTGTACCCAGGCTCTAAGGATACAAGATGCGGTGAGACATGGTTTTAAAGTGTTCATTACATAGGCATGGTTGATTAAATTAAAGGTCATTGGTGATCAACATAATTCAGCTCTTCTATTCTTCCCTGGTGTTGGGGGCTAGAACTAAAAATTCCTAATCCTGCAATCATGGCTTGGGATTTTAATGACCAGTTGACATATTGAAAGTTTCTGAGCACCTAAATATCAGTCATTAATAACACTTATTAGTATTATAAAGAATTTTCCTTATCATTTCTGAGATTTTTAGGGATTTAAGAATTTTATGCTAGGAAATTGGGATAAAGATCAACCATGATTTTCATATCAGAGCATCATTTTTTTAAGTGTAAGATAGGCACTATTGTTGAGAGTATAAATGTGACAAAGTTTTGGGAAGAAATGAGTCTAAAAAGACAAAAAAGTTTTCATGTCCAAACTGAAGCGTGCTTCCTTTTTGTATGAAGCTTATGGATGTGTGAGTGTCAATATATATTTGCAATAAAGTCATATTCAATGAAGCACTGTTTGGGCTACAAAACAGAAAGGGCAGTCAAAATGCTCATAAATAGCAGAATTCCACCATAAGTTATCCATTTAACAAAATTTTGTGAATATTAATAATACTGATTCTAAAGGAATTTATATTGAATGCTGTCCAATATACATTTGTTATGATTACCATCATTGAACTTCATGTATTTCAAGTCATTTGTAGAACACTGTGCACATATTATATTCTATGTATATGTATAAATTCTAGTACATGAATAAATATGTAAGTAGGAAGTATGACTCTTAAGACTATAGTTGTGTGTGCTTGCATATCTATT
This sequence comes from Rhizomys pruinosus, assembly GCA_009823505.1. Lineage (NCBI taxonomy): Eukaryota > Metazoa > Chordata > Mammalia > Rodentia > Spalacidae > Rhizomys > Rhizomys pruinosus. Next base: position 862,181 of record VZQC01003927.1, on the reverse strand, counting down.
TTCTGAAAGAATATACAAGAAAATAAACTGTAGCTAATATTTATAACAGTAACAGTATAAGGTAAATCCATCAGGCATGTTCTGGCTTTTGCATTTCAATTGTATAATATTGTCTGAATTTTAAAAATCATGAGCATATTTGACTTTAATATAATCTTCCCATTACTTAAAAATGTGAATATAAAATGTTTTTAGAAACTTGCCTTCAATAAGACTTAATTATTTAAGAAAAGGAGCTTCTAGACTGTCATAAAAGAACATAATACTGATGGGTTAATGTCGGGTCTTAGTCGGGTCCTGTCCTGGAACCGACTGGGCTGAGGAAAGGTAAGTGCACTGCTCTCCGGTTCCCCAGCCTCAGTTCCCGGAGACAGAGGGGAGTCCAGTCAAGCAGGTTCTCACTTTATTGCAAACAGGGCAGTGACTTATATACAAAACAGCCACAAAAGACATTTAGGCATGAAAGCAAATGACCAATGTTCTTGCAGCCCTTCTGACCCTCTCAGGCGGATTGGCTTACACAGCTGACCATTGTAACTCATGCTGCTTGTCTTTATCTTTCCCCAACCCGAGGTTTTGGCAAACAATTCGGGTCCCTCCTCCTCTACCTCCCCTCAGTGCCATCTTGACCTGGCTGGCCAGGTGGGCCCCATCAGACTCTCCCTTTTTTCTTTTATAACCCACCTCTTTCTGAGGTATGGGTGTGGCACCTCCTCGGAGGTTCACCATTGAGGCATCTTATGTAAGGTTCACCTTATAGTGTGTGGAAGTGTTCCGGTTCCAGCTGGTCATAGTGCAACCCAAGGGCCATGAGTTGTACCTCCTGGGCCTTTTCTCTGATCAGCCTGGTTAGCCTGTTAAAGAGGCAGGGCCCAAATATGCGCAAGAATGAAATTATAAGGAGGGGGCCCATCGGCGTGGAAAAAAGAGTGGTCAGCCAAGGGGACCAATTGAACCATTGTTGGTACCAGGTGGACCCATACTCTCTCTGCCTGTCCTCGATTCCCTTCTTGCCCTCTTCAGTGAATGTTACCTGAATGGGGTTGCAGTGGTAATTGGTGCATGCCCCATAGAGGGGGTTGCTGGTCTTTCTTTGTGTCTTTACCCTAGTGACCCAAATAGCTCCCTTGTGCCCCACCCAAGAGCATGATCCTGTAGTCTCACACCCCCATGCCTTAGAGTAGAAGTGTCCCAGCCCACCACAGTCAGATATCATTTTTGCAGTCTGGTTACTCTCAGGGCATACGTAAATGTCAGTGTCCCTAAGTGCGGCTCGTTTGAGGACGTGAGAACATTCCAGGGATCTAGGGTCCCCCACCATTGGCAGGGTGCATCCTTTTTGTCCATTACATTCTGGCCTCCCCCAGTGAGCCGTGGTCCAATCAGCCACGTCCCAGGTTCCTCGGGCCAGATAGCAGAGATCGAAGAAGAGCAGTGGCCACCATGTGAGGGGAAGGGTATCATTTGTGGTGCTGTTGAGGATCCCTCCATTGACGGGATTGGTCACCAGCCATGTCACTCTCTGCGGTTGATGGGGGTTTTGGTACAGCACTCCCGTCACTCCTGCCGTCACCCATGCAGCCACCAGCAGACTCAGGAACCGTGACATCTGTAAGCGTTAAAGCACATAATAGATTCTCAAGGGTCTGTTGCCCTTGGGCCTGGTTAGTCCTTTTTATCACTTTGTGTTTTCTCTTGTTTCTGAAGGTGAGTTGAGAACACCATATCCTCTTTCTTTCTTTGTTGGTTAGTTTGTTTTTGGTCATCCTCCTGTTCTGAGGGAATGGGCAAAACCTTTAGTTTCCTTGCTGGCACCCAGATAGGTGCCTCCTCCCCTATAGGATACACACATCCAAAGCCATAATTAGTGGGTCTGGGCCTTTCCATTGGTGTGTTAAAGGATCTTTCCATTTAACCTTCACCTGGGGGTTGAGGCTTGTGTGTCCCCGGTGTTTTTGGAACCTGGATTCTGTCATATCTTTAGAAAAATTTAAAATATTTATAGTAAATAGAGCTTCTGCCAATTGCAGGTGGGGGTTTACTCCCCTTTTTTTTGTTTTTGTAATTGTTCCTTAAGCTTTGGTGATTTCTTTCAACAATGGCTTGTCCCTGGGGGTTGTAGGGGATTCCTGTAATATGTTTAAAACCCCATCTCTCAAAGAAGCCTGCAAGGGCCTTAGATGCAAAGCAAGGTCCATTGTCTGTTTTGATTTGTTTGGGCAGTCCTAATGTTGCAAAACACTGGAGAAAGTGGGATTGGGCATGTTTGGCCCTTTCTCCAGAATGGGCCGTGGCCCAGCAGGCTCTGGAGTAAGTATGAATGGACATGAAAACATATTTAAGTTTGCCAAAGGTGGTGAAGTGGGTGACATCTTTTTGCCAGAGGGCATTAGGTCTTAGGCCCCAAGGATTAACTCCTTAGGGTTGAAGCAGGGGTACTCTGAGAAAGGGTTGGCGAGATTTGCACATTTGGACAATTTTTTTCAAATCCTTTACAGGTACCTGGGGGAACATTTGGTGTAGCCCTCTCCAGTTTACATGGGTTAGCTCATGAAAGTTTGCAGCTTCCTGAGCTGTTAAGATGTTAGGCCCTGAGGCCAGCTGGTCTGCTAGGGTGTTTTCCATAGATAAGAAGCCAGGGAGGCTCGAGTGTCCTCTAAGGTGCTGGAGATATATCGGGGCACTCCTTCCTTCTAAGAGGGCTTTAAGCTCTACCATGAGGGGGGAGATTAGGTTGCTGTCAAGTCTAATGTGGGCTTGTGGCAAGTGGTGTAAGAGGTTAGTAATGTACAGGTGTCAGAGAAGAGGTTACAGGTTTGACGGATGCCCTGCAGTGCCATCACAACTGCCAGCAACTCCTTATATTGAGCGGATCCTTGGCTCGGTTGGAATCTTTGACTGGTTGGGGGGGGGATTGTTTCTTCTAAAGGCTACATAGGCTGAGCCAGCTCTCCCTCCATCAGTGAAGATGCACAGTGTGTGCAGTATGGGTGTCTCAGAAAGCAGGGGGGCATTGTGAGCACTAGGGGAAATTTCTGTAAGAAGGTGGCCCAATTGGAGGATCCAAAGTGGCAATCTACTTTTCCCATGAACCCTTCTAAGGAGATAGCCATGCGAGAGTGGTTATGGGCCAACCATTCAATGTCTAATGTTGTATATGGAAAGATAATATGATGGGGGGGGGTTCTGTCCAGTAAAGCCTATGCACCTGTGTTCTTCTCCATATTATGGCATCCGCCAATTGGTCTGTCTGAGAGCATATCTGAGGCATACCTACTATGGATGTGTGTATCCATTCCAAGGGTCCCCCCTCTTGAGTAATTACTGCAGTAGTTAAGTCAGATCCCGCAAGCACCCATAGAGACAGAGGGTGTTCTTTAGAATATCTACCCAATGAGCGGCCTCACAAACCTCTTGAAAAGCCCTGAAAATCTCCCGATGCTCCTGTGTGATAGGGATCTCCTGCTGGGGACTCTTATCTCTCAGCAAGTCAAACATCAGTGTTAGTTTTTCTGTAGGGATAGCTACCCAAGCCCTAATCCAGTTAATCTCTCCAAGCAGACTCTGGAGCTGTGTCAGAGTAAGACTCTCTGGCATTCTTATATCAGGCTTCACAGGACTGACCCTTGTAAGGGAAAGATGGGTTCCTAGTACCTTAAAAGGGGGGATTTGTTGGAGTGAATGCACTGAGAAAGCAAACTACAAACCTCTGGGTGCAGGGGGATGGAGAAAAAACAGTCCTTAAGGTAAAGATGGGGGTGGCGACTGAGGAGCCGGGCTGCTGTTGCTGCTGCTGCTGCTGCTGCTGCTGCAGTGGCGGAGATGTGGTCTGCACTGACCAGGGGGTGCCGAAGCTAGGCAGCAGCAGCAGTGATGGGAGCCGCCTCCCCCTGCATGGGGGGGAGCGACACTTGCGCCTCCATCCCCTTGTTGCACTCTTTTGTAAAGGCTGCCCATTTCTCTTTGGTGTCCTTCTCTTTTTTTTTTTAATTTTTTTATTTTTTATTTTTATTTTTATTGATGCTTTGTGTATTTCATACATCATTTTCCAATTCAGTTCAGGCATATATCCCCTTCCCTTCCCCCCACCCCACCCCTACCCATCCCAGATCATGCATTCTGCTGTAACTTTTCTGCATCTTTCTCTGTTTTTTTTGTTTTGTTTTGTTTTCAGTTTTTTTTAACAATAAGTGATAATTTGTGGGTACAAGCATCCTTCATGTAAAACCAATTTGTGAGCAGTTGTACCCAAACCTACACAGCTCATGGGTCCCACCATCCAGCAGGGGGGGCTTGTATGTTCAATCAAGTTGATCAAATGAGTGTCCAGTCTATATTGTTGTTGTTTCACCATTCACCTCAATCGCAGCCCTTACATTCTACCACGCCCCCTCTTCCGCAGATGTTCCCTAGGCTTAGAAAAGGGGCACAGGTGGATGAGAAGCAAAACAGTCTACTTTCTCTGGAGCTGTTGTCTTGGTCTCTAGTCAATTCTGGCTGTTTTCTTTCATGGGCTGCCAGCTTGTCCAGGCATAACCTTTCAATCCTACTAATGAAGCACATGCAATTAGATATATAGGTATTTAAACAGTACTAATGTTATGGTAGGTTACTTTGGTATAGACACAAATGTTTGGATGGTATGTTAATCCATGAATTACATTTTCTTCTGTTAAGTATGACAGGGTCTTCGTTTGGTTTATAACATCTCCTAACCATTAGAGGATGTAAGCTTGTGGCATCAGCCATGGGTTATTCCTCCAAGGAGAGAGCTAATAGCCAATTAGATTTGGGATATACAGACATATGGCTGCCACTGCTGCATAGTATTTCCAGGTAGATGAGGTGTAGCTGGTGCCGACAGAGGAGTCTTGCTTGACTGAAGGAGACCTATATTTGCTTTATTGGTTTAGTGGCCTTTGGTAACACTCTCTGGCATTCCAGAGACCATCTGTATACTTGCAAGTGTGGTCTCCATACATCTTTCCCATGTTTATATCAGGTCTTCAACAGCAGGGCCTTATCGCCTCTCTTCCTGCAGATATCCCAGTTTGGAGGCAAGGAACCTTTACCTTTGTGGGGGCTTGGATCCCTTGGCCAACATCTTCTCTATCCCTCCTGAAATTCTCCCTGAGGCTCCGTCTTCCGGGGGAGGGAGTGCATTTGGGTGGAAAGAGGTCTTTGGGGCCATAATGGGTAAAAGCCGAGGTGTGGATCAATGCCGAAATGCCTCTTCCTTTCCCTTGCCAGTTTCTCCACCCTAGCCCAAGTTTGCCAGGAGAAGAGGTTGGCAAGAGGTTGGGAGACGATAGTTTCCCAAGTGTTCAGGGCACTGGTCTCAGTTAACTCAAGTCCTCTAGATCGTAACATGAGGTGTAAAGCTCTCAAGGCAGGATCCTTCTTAGTTGAAGTTGCATTACCCATACTTAGGGTCTCACCCTGGAAGACTGCTTGGCCTAAGCTGGCAGGCACAGGGTACCTCGAAGTCCCCCTCCTTGAGCCCCACTTTGGGCGCCAGGTGTCGGGTCTTAGTCTGGTCCTGTCCTCGAATCGACTGGGCCGAGGAAAGGTAATGCGCTGCTGGCCCATTACCCAGCCTCCTCAGTTCCTGGAGACACTCAGTTGCAGTGGGGAGTCCAGTCAAGCAGGTTCTCACTTTATTGCAAGCAGGGCAGTGACTTATATATAAAACAGCCACAAAAGACATTTAGGTGCAAAAGCAAATGACCAATGTTCTTGCAGCCCCTCTGACCCTCTCAGGCAGATTGCCGTACATGGCTGACTATTGTAATTCATGCCGCTTGTCCTTATCTTTCCTCAACTAGAGGTTTTGGCAAACAACCCGGTCCCTCCTCCTCTACATCCCCTCATCGCCATCTTGACCTGGCTGGTTGGGTGCGCCCCATCAGGTTAATCCTATTTTAAAGTTAAATTACAAGCACAATCCAAACATTTGCCAGTAGAAGTTCAATTATTTTAGGTCTAGTCCTGCAGCAATGCCAGAGCAAGTCTGAGAAAAGAGGTGTTCATGCTTCCATGAACAGTGAGGAGAAACAGAAACCCTAGGAAAACATCCTCTCAGGGAGGTATTAATGTTTCCTATTTCTGACAGGACATATGCCTGGGGACAGAAGTGGCAAGCAAGGGGAAAACAGATAAAGAATAAAGAAGAGAGCAGAAGCAGCAAATTCGCACGAATCACTGTAAAACTATTTCTCCACAGAGAGAAAAGAAGCTAGGCATTTTTGTTATAGAATTAACCTTGGGCTTTGCCCAAAATGACACAGTAGGTATTATTAAAGTGATAGACAATTTTTGTGTCATATGTCACTGTAGCATACCATAATATATTAAGTGGCTTTATATAATGTGCTAGCTCTTCACCTATGTCACAAAATACCTAGGAGAAACAATGTGAAAGGGAGACAGGTTTTTTTGTTGTTGTTCAGTTGTCAGAAGGTTCCAGTCTATTTCTGAACCTTGAGAACAGCAGGGCATACACACCATGCCTCTGAAGTGCCCTTCCCCTTTCTCAAGGATCTTGCAAGTTAATAGACTATGAGGGCAGATGAAAATGTTAATGTCTAGATCAAATTAATTTTTGTTTTACACTTTTTTGGTATTTTTGAGACAGGGTCTCACTTTTAGTACCAGGTGTCCTGGAGCTCACTCTGTACACCAGGCCAGCCTTGAACCCGGCCTTGAACCCGAAGTACACTGGTGATAGGCAAATTAGTGTTATCTGTAAAGAGGAACCTATTTTCCTGCATATAGCCTAAGTCATCTTCTTCTGGTCATACAAAGACAAGTGAGTTAGTGGTGTCACTGCTTATATGTAGCATGGTTCATAAAGTCCCTCTTTCTGTGGGAAATCATGTAGAGAAGCACTGTACAGACATTAGGAGTCCAGCTGCCAGCACTGTTTTCTCTGTTAGGAAGTTTCAGTAAACATGTCTGACACCTCTGTGTGGGTACTCACTTCAAGCTATTGGCATTTCACTAGTCTGACCTAGCGGAGTAGTCCTGTGTTTGGCTGTCTCTGTAGCTGAAAGAAGAGACAAAAAGAAGCTGGGAACAAGTAATATCCTTCAAACAGTCAATCTGATTCTTCTAACTAGATGTGCACTTAATAGCGCATTCAGCTAAAACTCAACAACAGAGTGATCCACTGCTAAGATTAGTGCCCTTATTGTCCAATCAACTCTCAATCATGGTAGCTGCTTGGGAACAAACCTTCAACAAGGGCATTGGCGGATGTTGCACATCACAACTAGAATACATATCCTGTCACCTATACCATATATTGTCATCATATACATGATATTAATTGAAAGCATCATATTACAGTTTCAGTTCTTTCAAAGCCATTTTTACATCTTTCAGTTTCATGGCTAGTTAAAGAGAGTCCCTGATTTCCCAGGCCTTAAAATTTGTGCTATACATTTTTTCTGTAAATATATATTTCTGTATTCTATATGGCAGATACATCCTTTAAGATCAAATTTTAATATTAATTTCTACTGTTCTCGTTTGTTTTGAGCTTTGCTATTATTTCCTAAGCATATATTTCCCAGGCATTTTATTGGAGTCTATAGGTGTGAACTTAAGTAAAACTAATTCGTCTTTTAAAGCACTAGTTAAATTTTAGTTCATAAAGTAAGAAAACATTGGGAAAATGAAAGAAATAGAAAATTCTGGATAAAACCATACAATATAACACAGAATTTCAAATAAATAATGTTTTTTTCCTAAGTTTTGTAGTCCGGGAAACTTTATTTCTTTATCTTCAGTTTCTTAATCTATAAAGAACTTTATGTTGATGATAAGATCATGTAATATAGGAACTGGTCTGGAGGGAACATACCTATATAATTAAGGCTATATACATATATAGCCTTATATCTCCATAGCCAATATCATTATAAATGGAGAAAAACTGGAAGCATTTCCATTAAAATCAGGAATCAGAGAGAGAGCTGCCCACTATCTCCACTCCTTTTCCATACAATGGTTGAATTCTTGCAAGAGCAATATGAAAAGATAAGGAAATTAAAGGAGCACTATTGGTAAAAAAGAATGCAAGTTGTCTCTGTCTGTAGACAATATGATATTATATATAAAAGATCCCCCAAATTACACCAGAAAACTATTAGAAATGTTAGTAAAGTGGTGGATTAAAAAATTAACTTACAAAATCACTGGGCTTTCTATATACCAATAACAGACAATCAGATAAAGTACTTAAGGAAACCCTCCCATTCACAATAACCTCAAAAACATTAGGAATAAACCTAACCAGAGGCATTAAAGATCTTTACACTGAAAATTTTCAAATCTTTTAAGAAAGAGATAGAGGAAGATCCTAGGAGCTGGAAGACCCACCATGCTTGTGGAATGGTAGAATCAATATTGTGAAAATGACCATTCTACTCAAAACAATCTATAGATTCAATGCAATGCCAATCAAAATACCCATGACATTTTTCACAGGGCTAGAAAAATTTATCCTAAAATTCATGTGGAAAAACAAAAGATCCTGGATAGCCAAAGCAATCTTGGGGCAACAAAGAACAAGACTGGGGGGCAGGTATCATTATAAGAGATCTCCAACGACAAAAAATAATAAGAAAATAAACTACCTAATAAATAGATGGGTTGCGGATATGAACAGAGAATTCTCGGGGCTGGAGAGATGGCTCAGCAGTAAAGAGCATTGACTGCTCTTGCAGAGGACCTGGGTTCGATTCCCAGCACCCACATGGCAGCTAAGAACTGTCTTTAACTCCAGTTCCAGGGGAATCTTCTGATTTCCACAGCCTTGCACGACACGGGTGCACCAACCTACATGCAGACAGTACATTCATACACATAAGAATAATAAATAAAAAATTTAAAAAACTGTTCAACATTCTTAGTAATTTGAGAAATGCAGATAAAAGCCATTTTAAGATTTCATCTTACCCCAGTAGACTGGGTAAGGTTAAGAGAATGAAGGACTCCAAATGCTGGGGAGGAAGTGAAAAGCCACAGGAATGGCATTTCTGTCAGATAAGATGTAGTAAGCAAATATATTCTAATTGAAAACTTAAGTAATATTTTATTATTTTTTTATTTTTTATTTTATTTATTTTAGTATGTGTATGAATGTACTGTCTGCATGTAGGTTTGTGCACCTGTGTCGTGCATGCCACAGAGGTCAGAAGAGGGTGTCGTATTCCCCTGGAACTGGAGTTAAAGACAATTCTTAGCTGCCATGTGGGTGCTGGAGATTGAACCTGGTCCTCTGCAAGAGCAGTCAGCTCTCTTAACCGCTAAGCCATCTCCCCAGCCCCGAAAATTTAAGTCATATTAAAACACATAAGAAAACGACTCCATTTATATAAAGTTCTATGCACATATTTCATATGAGATTGGGTGTGCTATTAGATCATAATAGTACTTAATTAGTAATAAGAAAGCCTCTTTGTCTCTGAACTAAATAATAAATTAAAACAAAACAAAGATAATAAGATAGATGAATGTCTTTGCTATTGACACTGTTGCAGAGAAAGCCTGGCTTGAAAGACAGTTCAGTGTAACTACCTTCGGATGGCCTTGTTACTTAACTCCCAAAGAAGACAGGCTGTCTGCTTAGTCATGACCATGAGCAGAGGTTAGAGAAGCTGAGAGGGATTTCTGTCTATTCCGTACAGAGGAGAAAACTAAGAGAGGAAGAGGACAGAGGGAAAGGCCAGGGTGTTTTTGTGTTGCTCATTTTCCAAACTCACCAGAGTTACCATTGACTCAGTGTAAGAAGAGCAGGAAACAGCAAGGGGTTGGATTACAGGAACTTTTCAATAAAAGCAGGAATTAGTAGAAATATGAACACATACACACACGCACAAGAGAGAGAGAGAGAGAGAGAGAGAGAGAGAGAGAGAGAGAGAGAGAGAGAGAATGAATGAGAACAAACAACAGTGACCAGTGTCTGTATTTAGCCAAACTACAACCTTGATCCAGGACAAGAAAGGAAATACCAGAAAAGCTGAATGGGGAGTAAAGAATATGCATCAGGTGTTGAACCCCGTAACATAAGCTCCTTGCCCAACCTGTCTTTCTTGATGCAATCTCATTCTACATAACTTCCCCCCAAAATTGAATGCACACCATTAGGACAATAGTTTCTTTCATTTTAGCTGCACAGAGAATTATTGGAGCCATGCAGGATTTGTATTAGGATTTTTTCTTAGGTTTTAAAAGTTAATGCAAAACCACCATAAATAAAACTTCATGAACATGTCTGCTTGATCATTTTCACAAAGAACACAACCCTCAAAGTATCACTAAGGTCAAGCAAATTTGTAGCCATCTCTTCTCCTCACCAGTCAGCCCATCACTCACAACCTTAATTTCTGGCCATGTTCTACTTTCTCCTTAGGTATTTTTGGTCTTTACAAATAGTCCCATATTTACCTTTTCTTTCACTTTGTATTGTTTGTGAGAGTTGTTTTTATTATCTCTTCACCTTTGTGCTGGGTTATATTCTATTGAGTGAAGACTGCAGTCCCAAGTCTCTATTCTGGGACTGACATCTGTACGAAAGAAAGCAGCTTCTAGGTGTTGCAAACAATCAGGACATGTTTTTGTGTGCATCTTTTCTTGGCCATCTGTACTACACTGTAAATAAGTAGAAATAGTTTGTGTAAAATGTTTTAAATTCTCCCGTACACTTTGTATTGTTTAGCCTTTAAATTAAGCATTCTAGCATATACTGAGCACCAAACTGGCTATAATTTGCTACTCATCATGGAGTAGCATCTTTGCTAAATTGCTGATGCAGGTTCCTCATCATTTTCCCATCTTAGGTTGTCTATATTTTCTAATTAATTATACAATCCTTTAAGTCTCAGGGAATATCACAGAAGAGGGAGTAAACGAATGTAGGAGCCAGGTGACTGAGAGAAGAGCTAAGACATGACAAAGCTGTTGGAATCATGAACTCAAGTAGCTGAAGTGGGCTGCATGAAGTCAGCATGAAACTGGGCCTATCAATAGTCATCACTGGATAAGAACGGCTCATGGGATTTTATCCCTCTCCAGGGAACCAGTAGCCATTAATGATTATTGGATGAGGGATAGTCATTATATTTGGTGTGTACCCACTGGAGAGCCCATCAGCCTCCACTGGATAGTCTGAATTTATAGCCACATGAACATTCCTGGTTAAATCTAGTAGGTCAAAATCAAAAGACATGAATTTGGGAGAAAGACTTGTAGAAAGAAGGAGAATATTGACTGGTTGGAAAGGAGTTAAGAGAAGATGGGAACAAAAGTAATCAGAACACATTATATACATGTATGAAATGGTCCAAGAGGCAGAGCAAGCCAGTAAGCAGCCTTCCTCTGTAGTCTGTGCTTCAAGTGCTGCTTCCATGTTCCCACCCTGAGTTCTGGCCCTGGCTCCCTTCTATAAGGAACCGAAAGCTATAAGGTGAAATAAGCCCTTTTCTGCACAAGTTACTTTTGGAGGCAGTGGCGGCAGCAGCAGCAGCAGAGCAGCAGAGCAGCAGGCCTGCATAACCTGAGGGCCACTATAGTGGGCCCTGTGAACAGACAGGGTGTGGCAGTGACACTCCAGACTGCCTACCCATTAGCTATGGAACACCTGGGGGCCCTCCCCAGTTCCAGACTAGGCTTTCCTGCACCTGGATCCAGATACCAATGTTTGCAAACAGTCCTGAGAAGCCATTAGGCAAACCAAATGTAGGTTTTGTTTTTATTGTTTGTGATTCTGATATGGAGAGCAAGTGTTTTTTTGTTGAATTGAAGACTGACTTTGCCTGTCTTCCTCAGGTGCCTTCATTGTCTTCTTATTAGGTATGAAAGGCTGGTTAGCCTAGGCTTCAGGTTTTCACTTCTGATTTTGTACTAGAGAGATAAGCTAGTTCTTACCCAGCTAGTTAGGTGCTCTTCCAGAGGCCCAAGACAGGTAACAATCAGGTAGGCTTGAACCCCAAACCACATTGGGATTGCCTACTCACTCTCCAGGGGTGGTTTCACCAAATGTCTGGCTCTGGGTCTAGGGGCAGGGAAGCCTAGCCTGGAGCAGGGAGAGGGGCCCCAGGTGTTCCATAGCTAGTGGGTAGAGAGTCTGGAATGCCACCCCCGCTGCAGAGTTGGGGGCTCCCATCAGCAAATGGAGGTCAACCTCATACACTCAGTGGGAGAGTCAAAGTCACAGACCCACCATGTCACATGGGGTCTGCCTAACAGTTTCCCAGGACTGGTTTTAATCATCCATATCTGAGTCCAGGTAAGCCTAACCTGGAGCAGAGGGAGGGGCCCCAGGTGTTCCTTGGCAAGTGGGTGGGGAGTCTGGAAGGTTGCCACCACCAGGGCTCTCTCCTGTTGGGAGATGCCTGGCCTCTGGGCCTCTTACTCACCTGCTGCCGGCTATTCTGGGACTCTGCGGCTCTGCCTGAGTCTCTGGGGCTCTCACTTACCTGCCGGGAGCTGCTACTTATTTCATTTAACGTGATTCCCACCATTTCCTGCAAACATATGATTTCATTCTCTGTATTTGCATAACACTCCACAGCACATATATACATATATTTTCTTTATCCATTCATCATTTTGCCCAGAAGCTATTACCATTCCCTGTTATCATTAGAACTAATAAAGAAAGGTTGGAAAATATTTAAACCTTATTTGTTGCAGATAATAATTTATTGAATGTGTATTGAATTACAATGAACTGAAAAAAGTGTTTACTATTTCTAAATTAAAAACAAAATTTCCAGTATGTTATCCAGAAATGTGGGAGGGTGATTTGGCCTAGAAATCTTTCCTTTGACTTGAAGATGGTATAAATTCTCATGTCTTGTAATGGAACAGTTACAAAAATTAGTACAAGTTTTATATCAAATGCTTAAATTAATTTTTGATTATGAAGGTTCAATTTTGCAATTTTTAACATTCTACTACTTTCATTATGTGAAATACAACATCAATCTTTCTTAAAATAGAATCTTTTCCACATTGCCTTTCAGTAGAACTACGCTTTGAATCAAGAGAGAAGATGGATGATGTTGTAAATGTCACTGCGTTTTCTGTGACTTCGTAACAAAGTTCCTACAAATGTACAAACTTCAAAAAATGATTATCTGTTATCTCATTGGAGTCAGGAATTTAGGAATTGCTTACATGGTCAGTTCTTATTTAGGGTACATGGTACACATAATTCTGAGGTGTTGGCCATGATGTGCTTCCTAGAATCCATACATTAGTGTACTCATTTTCTAACCAAATAATTATTGGAAAATGAAAGAATTTCACAGATGAAATTAAAAGGCACAATCTGTTGACTTTGAGATAATTAAATAGAGATTACATATTATGAGTGTAACGTATTATTTGCGAGAGTGGCCTTAAGAAGCTAACTCCATTCTCTACACTCTTGGTAGCATCTTGTGTCCTTTGTTTTCATGATATTAGGCAGTCTAATTGGGGTACTGTGGAATTTCAATGTGGTTTTGTCCACATTTCTTGAATTACTATGAATGTTGAGCTGTTTTTAAAGTATTTTTTAACTATTTTTATTTCTTCATTTAAGAATTCTCTGTTCATATCTATAGCCCACCTTTTTATTAAGTCATTTATTTTCTTGTTACTTTGTTTGTTGAGTTCTTTGTATATTCTGGATATTAATCCTTTGCTGGATGTGTAGCTGGTAAAGATTTTCTCTCACTCAGTGGATTTCCTCTTCACTTATTTGGGTGTTTCTTTTGCTGTACAGAAGCTTCTAGCTTAATGAAGTGCCACTTACTGATTGTTGCCCTTAATGTATGAGCAGCTGATGTCCCACTAAGAAAGTCCTTTCCTATGCCTACATCATGGAGGGTACTGTCCATGTGTTCTTCTAACAGTTTCAGGTTTTATATTGACGTCTTTGATCCACCTGGAGCTGACGTTTGCGCAGGGAGAAAGATAAGGGTCCAATTTTATTCTTCTACTGGTGATCCAGTTATGCCAGCACCATTTGTTGAAGATGCTGTTTTTCTTTCATTGTGTATTTTTTTTTTTTATTGTGTATTCTTGGTATCTTTTTCAGCTATCAAGTGGTTGAACTTGTATGTACTCATGTTTAGGTTTTCTATTCTGTTTCATTGATCAATGTATCTTTTTTATTTTTATTTTTGTCTTTTTGAGACAGGGTCTCCCTGTAGCCCCAGCTGTCGTGGAACTCACTCTGTAGACCAGGCTGGCCTTGAACTCACAAAGATCCGCCGCCTCTGCCTCCCAAGTGCTAGGATTAAAGGCATGCGCCACCATGCCCGGCAATGTATCTATTTTTGTGCCACTACTATGCTGTTTTTATAACTACAGCTCTGTAATATAACCTGAGATCAGGTTGGGTGATGCCCTTTGCATTGTTCTTTTTGCTCAAAATTCTTTTGATTATCTGGAGTATTTTGTGGTTCCATATGAATTTTTGGATGAATTTTTCTAGCTCTGTGAAGAATGTTGTGGGTATTTTGATTGACATTGCATTGAATCTATAGACTGTTTTTGGTAAGATGGTCATTTCTACAATATTGATTCTACCAATTCATGAACAAGTAGATTTTTTACATCTCCCAAAGTCTTGCTCTATCTCTTTCTTTAAAGTTTTGAAAATTTCGTTGTAGAGATCTTTTTTACTTAATTTTTTTATTGATGTTTTTATTGTGTATCTCATACATCATTTTTCAATTCAGTTCAGACATATTCCTCTTTCCCTTCCCCAACTCCACCCCACCCCATCCCAGATCATGCATTCTGCCATAACTGTCCTGCATCTTTCTCTCAATCTTTTTTAGGTTTATGAATTCACATTTTCCTCCATTAATTTTATATTACTCTAAAATATAGATACATACTCTCCACCCATATACAGTAATTACAGAGTCTGAAAATAATTTGTGGGTGTATTCTAGAGCCCATTGAGAGATTCACATTATAACAACATAGTTGCTTTCAGATAAACAGAAATATAACCATAATGCCATTCAGCTTGCCTTTCCTCTGGGGGATTTGAAGTTAGCATCCACAAATGAGGGAAACCATTCTCCATTTGTCTTTCTGGGACTGTGTTACTTCACTCAGCGTAATGGCTTCAAGCTCCATCCATTTACCTGCAAAGTTCATATTGTCATCTTTCTTTACTGCTGAATGGTACTTCATTGTGTAGATTTACCACATTTTTGTCATCCACTCATCTGTTGAGGGGCATTTGGGTTGGTTCCAGCTCTTCACTATTGTAAGGAGAGCTGCAATAAACATGGATGTGCATGTATCTTTGTGGTAGGATGAGTCTTTTGGGTATATACCCAGGAGTGGTATGACTGGGTCAGGTGGTAGGCTCATTCTGAGTCTTTTGAGGGTACTCCACACTGCTTTCCATAGTGGTTGTACAAGTTTACATTGCCACTAGCAGTGGATGAGTGTTTCCCTTTCCCCACAACCTCTCCATCATCTGTTGTCTTTTGTTTTCTTGATCTTAGCTAGCTGTACTGGAGCAAGATGATATCTGAGAGTGGTTTTAATTTTTATTTCCTTAATTATTAATAATGTTGAACACTTTTAAAGATGCTTCTCAGCCATCTTTAACTCCTCTTTGGTGAAGACTCTGTTCAGCTCTTTATCTTTTCAGTAGGTCATTTGTCTTTTTCTTTGTTGTTTGAGTAGTTTATATTTTCTTGACGTTTATGCTCTGTCAGATGTATTACTGGTAAACCCACTCTGTGGGTTTTCTCTTCACCTCCTTGATTGTTTCTTTTGCTGTACAGAAGCTTTTGAGTTTGATGAGGTACCATTTGTCAACTGTTGACCTTATTTCCTTTGCAGCTGTTGTCTGATTTAGAAAGTCTTGTCTACACCTAGGTGAAGGGATGGAAGAAAATATTCCAAGCAAATGGTACCGAAAAGAAAGCAGGTGTTGCTATTCTAATATCAGACAAAATAGACTTCAAAGTAAAAGAAATCAAAAGAGACAAAGATGGCCATTGTATTAGTCACTTTTCTGTTGCTGTGATAAACAGCTGTGAGCAAGGGAACTTATAAAAGGAAGAGTTTATTTGAGCTTATGATTGATGGTTCCAGGGAATCAGAGTCCATTGTGGCAGGAAGCATGGTGGCCAGGGCTGGAGCAGCAAGCCGAAGGTCACATCTTGCAATGAGCATAGGAAACAGAGAGAGACAGACTGGAGACCATGAGGCTTGTTAAACTCACTAAGCCCACACCCAGTGACATACTTCCTTCAGCATGGCCACACCTTCTAAGACCTCCAAGAACAACTGGAGACAAAATGTCTGAATACTTAAAGCCTACAGGGGATATCTCATTCAAACCACCACATTCCATTCCCTGGCCCCCATAGGCTCATGACCATATAAAATGCAAATTGCATTTATTCCAACCTTAAAAGTCCCCATAGTCTTTACCAGTCTCAATTCTTTTCAAGTCTATAGTCCAAAATCTCTTCTGAAACACAGGCCAATCTCTTAACTGTAAACTCCTGTAAAATCAAAAGGCAAATTACATACTCCCAACATACAGTGGAACTGAATACACATTCCCATTCCAAAAAGGAGGAATAGAGGCATAGTGAGGAAATACTGGACCAAAACAAGTCTGAAAACCAACAGGGCAAACACCAAGTCCAGTAGCTCCATGTGCAACTTCTGGGACTTGAATTCTAAAGGGTTTAGATGGCTCATCTCTTCCAGCTTTGCTTGCAATATACATTTCTTTCTTAGGCTGGTACCACTCCCTGTATGCAGCTCTCCTTGGCAAATATCTCACAGGTCTGGCATCTTGAATGTCTTTTTGGGGTCTCCGCTGCCAACCAGACTTCACATTCACAGCTTTCCACAATGGCCTATCAGGGCCTTCTTTATTCAGGGACGCCCCTGCTGCACTCTGTCTGGCCTCTGTGTCTCTCTGGAACTGCGGAGGAAGAACTAATAACCCATTCACTCTTGCAAACTTCATGCCTCTAAAGCCAGCCCCACATGAATGAAATTGTCGAGTTTGTCTGCAAGTTCGGGATGGACTCTCTCCTACTTTAACCACACTTGCAAATTTTCTCTGCACTGGACTTGTTTGAGTAGAAAACGCTTCCAGTATTTTCCTTTCAAAACCTGGAGGCTTAGCTGGGTGTGATCTTGCCCTGAAGGTACTGATTCTGTTGTTTACTTGTAAATCTCCAGGCCATTCCTTAATCACTTTAATCTCACTTTCCCATTGTTTACTTGTAAATAGCTAGGCCTCTCCTTAATCACTTTAGTTTCCTTATCAAAAGGAACCTCTCCTTCACATGCCTAGGACCCACCTTTGAACTTCCTAGTGCAGTTTTCAGATTCAAACTGTACATTCTGCATTTCTTTCTGCTCCATCTGCTCTTCTTCACTGTAGATCTGCATGATATTCACCATCAATAGCTACACCACCATTTCTACATTAGGCTGTCTTGAAATATCCTCCACCAAAGACATTAGTCCATTGCTTTTCAACTTAGCATCAGGCAAGCATTTGGGCTGTGGGCAAACTGCTGCCAGACACTTTATCAAAATATCCCAGTTGCTGCCTAAGTCTTTATTTTCCTCTGGAACTACATTTTTTGCAGCAATGCTTTCTTCCAGGCTTCTACTAGAATGGCCTGTTAAGCTCTGCTTACAGTAGTCAACATAAAGTTCCAAAGTCTTCCACATTTCTCCAAACATCCATATGGTCAGGTTCTTCACAGCCAACACTCCACTTCTGGTACCAAATAACTGTACTAGTCACTTTTCTGTTGCTGTGATAAACCACAGTGAGCAAGGGAACTTATGAAAGGAAGAGTTTATTTGAGCTTATGATTGTCGGTTCCAGGGAATTGGAGTCCATTGTGGCAGGAAGCATGGTGGCCGGGGCTGGAGCAGCAAGCCGAGGGTCACATCTTGCAATGAGCACAGGAAGCAGAGAGAGACAGACTGGAGACCATGAGGCTTGTTATACTCACTAAGCCCGCCCCCAGTGACATACCTCTTCCAGCACGGCCACACTTTCTAAGACCTCCAAGAACAGTTCCACCAATTGGAGACAAAATGTCTGAATACTTAAAGCCTATGGGGGACATTCTCACTCAAAGCACCACAGCCATTACATCTTTATTAAAGGAACAATTGATGATGAAGATCTCACAATCATGAATATATACTCACCAAACACCAGTGCACCAAACTTTATAAAGACAATTCTTCAGGATCTCAAGGCACAGATTAACCCCAGCACACTAATAGTAGGGGACTTCAATACCCCACTAAGTCCTTTAGACAGATCAACAGGACAAAGGGTAAACAGAGAGACATCTGAACTAAATGATACAATACTCCAAATGGACCTCACAGACATCTATCAAATATTTCACCCAAACACCAGAGAATACACTTTCTACTCAGCACCCCACGGAACATTCTCCAAAATAGACGACATACTGGGACACAGGAAAAAAACTCAACAAATACAAAAAGATTGAAATAATCTCATGCATTCTATCAGACCACAGTGCAATAAAACTCAATATCAAAACCGGGGTAAACCCTACAACCTACAAGCACACGTGGAGACTAAACAACACTCTCCTGAATAATGAATGGGTCAAGGAAGAAATAAAGAAAGAAATGAAAACATTCCTGGAACTGAATGACAATGATAATACAACACAACAAAACCTATGGGACACTTTAAAAGCAGTCCTAAGAGGGAAGTTTATAGCCCTGGGTGCCTACATTAGAAAAACAGAAAGAGCACAAGTGAATGATCTAACACTGCAGCTAAAAATACTTGAGAGATGACAACAACAAATGAACCCTAAATGTATCAGACAAGAAGAATAAACAAAAATCAGAGCAGAGATCAATGAAATAGAAACAAAGAAAACAAAACAAAAATCAATGAATCCAAAAGTTGGTTCTTTGAAAGAATAAACAAGATAGACAGACCTCTAGCCCAGTTAACCAAAAGAAAGAAGGAACAACTCCAAACCAATAGAATCTGTGACGAAAGGGGAAACATCACAACAGACAATGAAAAGATCCAGGCAATCATATGGGAATACTTCAAAAACCTATACTCTACTTAGTTTGAAAACCTAGAAGAAATGGATGAATATCTGATATCCTGGAAATCACCAAGGCTCAACCAAGAAGAGATAAACAGCTTAAATAGACCCATAATACATGAAGAAATTAAAGATGTAATAAGAAACCTCCCAACTAAAAAAAGCCCAGGGCCAGATGGTTTCACAGCAGAATTCTATAAAATATTTCAAAAAGACTTACAACCACTACTACTCAAGATGTTTAGAAGGATACAAACGGAGGGAGTTCTCCCAGATTCCTTCTATGAAGCCAGCATCACTGTATTACCAAAACCAGGTAAAGATAGAACCAAAAAGGAGAGCAATAGGCCGGTCTCCCTAATGAAAACAGATGCCAAATTCTAAACAGGATACTGGCAAATCGCATACAGACTCACGTCAAGAAGATCATCCATCATGACCAAGTTGGATTCATATTAGAGATGCAGGGATGGTTCAACATATGAAAATCAATAAATATCATCAAGCATATAAATGGACTGAAAGACAAAAACCACTCCATCATCTCAATTGACGCTGAGAAAGCCTTTGACAAAATCCAGCATCCCTTAATGTTTAATGTCCTAGAGGGAAGTGGACTGGAGGTATCATTCCTCAATGTAATCAAAGCCATATACAGGAAACCCACAGCCAATAACATCCTAAATGGGGAAATGACAGAAGCATTCCCCTTAAATGTAGGAACTCGGCAAGGCTGCCCCCTGTCACCACTCCTTTTCAATATAGTGCTGGAAACCCTCACTAGTGTAATAAGACAAGAAAAGGAAATTAAAGGAGTTCTAATTGGAAAAGAGGAAGCCAAGCTATCCCTTTTTGCTGATGATATGATTGTCTACCTAAGGGATGCTAAGAACTCCACCAGAAAACTCCTAGAAATGATTAAGAGCTTTGGTAAAGTGGCAGGATACAAAATAAA
>VZQC01003927.1:812447-837263 GCA_009823505.1 Rhizomys pruinosus | reverse complement strand
AAAAAAAAAAAAAAAAAAAAAAAGTGCCATTCCAGTCTTCTGCAATCATGTTCACTAGATTGAATCACCCAGTCTATTGTATACCAACACAGGTATGAATAGTTTCCAAGATCAGAAGTACCAAAGAAGCTTTGGCTATAAAGGTGAAGCCACCAAAGTCAAGTTTACCTTTGTGATTCCTTGGATTTCTCACCTTGGGGAAGTGGTCATTTCAATAGTATTGTCCATTTTAAATTTTCAAATGGTAAATTCGAGACCCAGAAAAATGCTTTTCTGAATATTCATATGGCATAGAAGTTTTTTCCTTATGTTTTCTTCATATTAACTTGGCCCAAGTAAGTTCTACAAAATAATGTCCCCATTTCAAATGATTCACTTGGCAAGGAAGAAGGCAAATTCTCCTGGCAGTAAGAATGCACCAAAGTAAAGTATCAAGAGGTAGACATCGTTAGGAATAAAAGTCATTCCATAATTTTTCTAGATGTAGCAGTCAAAAATACCATTTTTAAAAATCCCAAAGCCCTGGGGCTGATGGCTTAGTGGTTAAGAGCTCTGGCTGGGGCTGGAGAGATGGCCTAGCTGTTAAGAGCGCCGACCGCTCTTACAGAGGACCCGGGTTCGATCCCCAGCACCCACATGGCGGCCGAGAGCCGTCTGAAACTCCAATTCCAGGAGAACTCCAGTTCCAGGGAAATCCGAGACCCTCTTCTGACCTCCATGGCATTGCGCGACATAGGTGCACAAACCTGCATGCAGACAGTACATTGATACACATACAGAAATAAATAAAATTAAAAAAAAAAAAAAGAGCTCTGGCTGCTCTTGCAGGAGACTGTGGTTCAATTCCCAGCACCAAACAATTGTTCTTAACTCCAATTCCAGGGCATCTGATCCACACATCTGGCTTCTGCAGACACTGCACTATTTGGGTGCACTTATTCATACGCATGAAATAAAAATCAATAAAAACGATCTGAAAAAAGTCCCTAAACCACATATGCACAAAAATTAGTAAATAAATTCTATTAAATCTACAATTCCTTACAGAAGAGAAATTTGTAGTCGCTAACATTTATAAGTATATTCCTTGTGGGAAAATAAAGCATATCACCCAAGTGAGGCAATTACTGATTTCACATTAGGAAATCAAATATGTGTTGTTATTTAGAATTAAAGGTAAAAGACATCATAAAAATAGCGTGTTTATTTCTCACTGAAGACATTTATGACTCTAGAATAGGAAACAATTTGGTTCTTTTTTCTTTTTTGGTCTTTTTGAGACAGGGTCTCCCTGTAGCCCCAGCTGTCCTGTAATTCACTCTGTAGACCAGGCTGGCTTTGAACTCACAAAGATCCTCCTGCCTCTGCCTCCCGAATGCTAGATTAAGGGCATGCACCACCATGCCCGGCAGAAAACAATTTGATTCTTTTTTATTTTTTATTTTTATTTTATTTTATTTATTTATGTGTATGAATGTACTGTTTTGCATGTAGGTCTGTGCACCCGTGTCGTGCAATGCCGTGGAGGTCAGAAGAGGGTCTCGGAATCCCCTGGAACTGGAGTTCTCCTGGAATTGGAGTTACAGACGGTTCTCAGCTACCATATGGGTGCTGGGGATCGAACCCGGGTCCTCTGCAAGAGTGGTCGGCGCTCTTAACCACTAGGCCATCTCTCCAGCCCCAACAATTTGATTCTAATGTGAACTGTGAGAACTTAGGATCTCCATTTCAACTCCATGTCTATTGTTTCCCCTACATTCATTCATTGAATCATTCAGAAACTCTGGGAAAAGCAATGAGACAAGCAATCAGGATATTTATATGGTGAATGGACTACTTCCTTAAGACCCATGTTCATGCCATAATGTGAGGGAGCACTTGCATCTATCTGTCACTCTGAAAAGGTTCCAGGGGAATCCAAGACCGTCTTCTGACCTCTGCGGCATTGCAGGACAGGGGTGCACAGACCTACATTCAGACAGTACACTCATACACATACAAAAATAAATAAAAATTTAAAAAAAGAAATTGGCTCTCTAGGTAAGACTGAAATGAAGAGAAAGTGCTTAACGAGCAGATCAACACTGGAAGAGGATTTATGCATAGAGAAGAAAATGTGTAAAACTGAGGAGAAAGAAGAGTGGAGGAAACCAGTAAAACTTGTCTGTGGAGAATGTTAGGAGATTTTACCAGAAAGCTAGGTCAAATTATGTCTGTAGGTATTGCAAGAGAAGGAAAATTTTTGTTTTGATAATTATTCATTTAAAATCAGAAAATTTCCAGATCTGAAGGGTAATGCTCTAATAGCAGTTACTAGGAGGTCTAGAGCAGGGAGATCACAAGCTCATGACCTGCTTGAATTACACAGCGAATTCTAGGTCAAATTAGTGCCTCTAGAGCAAATTAGTGAGATCTTGTCTCAAAGAATACAGTAAAGGTCTAAAGATATAGTGTAAAGCTCTGGTTCAATCCCAAACACTACACACACACACACACACACACACACACGCACACACACACACACACACACACGAAGGCATGATGTTTTTACGTTTTTTCATAATTTGAAGTTGTGTTACTTCATGGAGCAGAGACAGTCCACAGCAGTCAACAAAATACATTAATATCTAGGTAAATAAAATAGAACCTATTGGCTACATGATAAGTTAAATAAGATGTGTTGCTAAATAAGCTGTGCTATGAGCACAAGAACTTCATGATTATTGTAATATATACATTTATTATGGCTAAACTCAGATATTTTCTTGACTTTCACACTTGTTTGCCCTTAGTTTTGTACTATAATCGGATCCATTTACATTTACCATTTACTTATTTGGTGTGTACCAAACATTGAGTTCTGTGGATATAAAAGTGAATACAAGTTTTCTCATGTAGTTTAAAGTACAATGGGATAAAAAGTGAAGAACACACATGAAGTGTGTTGACACTTGTCAAGGAATAGTTTAAACAAATAAAAACGAAGACATAAAATGCTTGGAAAAGATATTTTATATACAGGCCATGGAAAACTTCATTGAGAAGGTGACATTTGATCAGAGTCTTTATTGAAGCTAGTACTTGTAGTTGAAAGAGCAAGTTCAGATATTGTGATACAGGCAGTTCTTGACTTAGAGGAGGTGCTGCAGGATGGCAAGTAGGACCAGAGTGAGGTCTGTATGAGGGAGTTATAAAAAAAGAGTTCAGACAGTGTGGCAGATGTCCAAGGGCCTTGTGGAGCATGGCAATGGATTTGGCTCTTGTTTTAAATACGAATGGGAGCTCAGTCAATGGAGGCTGTCCAAAAAGATACGGGTTTGAGGCAAAAGAGTGAAATGGTCTATCATTCTTGAATGGGTTGCCTATGTATATGGTCCGCATTGCAAGAACAAACGGGTGGAGGTTTGCACAAAGCAGGAGCCAGTCATGTGTGGGTTGAAGGAGGCAGTTGAAGGAGTGAAAAATGTTTAGATACTAGGAACAATTTCATGATAAACAGAGATAAGTCTAGACTGAAAACATAGATTTGTAAACTGTCAGTGTATAGATAGTAATTCCAACCACAAATCTTCACTGGGACATGTAGGAAGGAAATTCAGATAGCAAGGCAAGCAAACAAACAAAACTAAAAAAAAACCAAAAACAAATAACAGCAACAAAAACTGGCCCAGGAATAGACAATTTCTTTGACTCTTTACCTTATTCAATGCCTTTGGTAGAGTCAGACATAAAGATTTCCTATGAAGTCTCACAGCACGTGTCCCTATAAATAGGAAGAAATAACTATGCATTTCAGTGAGTATGTTTATGCAGGAATGAAGGATCTTTAGCCTTTTTGATGTTTCCACAGGATAATGTACTTAACCAATGTTAACTGGGCACCACACCATGCCAGTCTGTTGTTTCATGGAAAGATATTTCCCATATTTTCCTTCCCTGGAAACTCCATGTTTATCTGCCAGTAAGAGACAGTCATTTGAAGTTGGAGGGTAGGTGAGGCCATGGTTGTCTGAGGAGTTTGGGGCAGGCTCTTCAGATGACCCTGACAATTCACAGTTCTTTTAAGTGTTCTGTTGGAGTTACTGTTTAATGTACAGGTACCAGTCCCATGGTGTTCATCTAATGCATGTTCATTTGTTATGAATTTACCATACATATGCGGATCTGGTAAAAGATTCTTAAACCAATATCATAATATCATAGTATTATTTTTATCATCTACAAGCAAAAAATTAAATTAGGATGTTAAAAGCACAAATGCATACATCTTAAAATCTGTCATAAAATGAAAGAACTTTTAGAAGATATCGGAAAATATTATTTTTTAAAAAAATTTTATTTCTTGGCAGGGGAGACGCCATAACGCGCCAGGCCAGTAGGATCGAAAGGTTATTCCTGGACAAACTGTCAGCCCATGAAAGGAAACAGCCAGAATTGACCAGAGTCCAAGTCAACAGCTCCAGAGAGAGTGGACTGTTTTACCTCTCATCCACCTGTGCCCCTTTTCTAAGCCTAGGGAACAACCTGCAGAAGAGGGGGCGTGGTAGAATGTAAGGGCTGCGATTGGGGTGAATGGTGAAACTACAGCAATGTAGTCTGGACACTCATTTGATCAACTTGATTGAACAAACAACCTGTCACCCCCCACTGGATGGTGGGGCTGTAGGTGTTTGGGCACAACAGCCTGCAGATAGGTTTTGCATGAAGGATGCTTGTACTCATGGATTATCACTTATAGCTAAAAATGAAAAAAAAAAAAAACTGAGAGAAAGATGCAGGACAGTCATGGCAGAATGCATGATCTGGGATGGGGTGGGGGTGGGGGGGAGGGAAAGGGAAATAAGCCTGAACTGAATTGGAAAAAATGTATGAAATGCACAAAGCATCAATAAAAATTAATTAAAAAAAAAAAAAATTTTATTTCTTGCTGGGTGTGGTGGCACACACCTTTAATCCTAGCACTCGGGAGGCAGAGGCAGGTGGATCTCTGTGAGTTCAAGACCAACCTGGTCTACAGAGTGAACAACAGGCAAGCTGGGACTTAAAGGGAGACCTGTCTCAAAAATACTAAAAAAAATATTTCTTAAGTGAATCATTTTTTATTGTGGAAACAAGATTTTGCTCTTGATTTTTTTACAATAATTGTTTAAAAGAAAAATTTTCAAAAACAGTATTTTGAAGACTTATTTGTACCAGATAATTAATTTTAAGAAATATATTTTAAAATAAAAATGAATATGGTTAAGACATATGAGGATATTTTCATTTATCTTCTCATTACTTAGAATGATTTTTAAAATATAGAGTTTATATCATTAATTGGCATCCTATTTGGGAAGAAATGATCCACTAATAAACAATTATATTTGTCTTAAGTCTTGTCACTTACACAAAATTATCAAGGTCTGAAACTAAAACTTGGAGGAAAAAAAGTTTCAATGATTGGTAAAAGACAGAAAAAGTTGAAATGAGGTCTCAATAGGCCTTCTCTCTGCCCCATGCACCAATCTCATTAATGTGCAAATTTCTTGGCAGGGGTAGCACTGAATCATGACCTAGCTATTCCACTATGGTCAGAGCATTTTGCTGTTTCCATAAGTGTTAAATTATCATTCATCATAGTTTACTCTAAATTAACATCCTACTGGGAGATTCATGAAGACAAATGGACTTTTCAGGCCCATGTTGACTTATTAGTTTACAAAGTGGTGAAATCCTGCTTCTGTTGTTCACTTTCCTCATAAAAGAAAATAAAAGAAGTAGATATAAAACCTATGCCTGGGTTTGAATGCTGAGCTTCATACACATCTTCTTTCTAAGCACAGTTTTTGTCTGACACACTGGTAGAAGGTCTGGATGCCATGCTCCATGCTTTTTCAGAGAGACATGGGACTTGTTTGCATTCAGCCTGGAAGATGCAATGGGCCAGAATATGCAAAGAGGATTGATTGTAGTTGGAGACAAAGTAATGCGGCAGGTGCGGTAAGATGCTTTCTCAGAGCTTCCCTAATCAGACTCAAATCAGAAATATGGAATTCCCTTCAGCTCCTTCTCTTGGGACAGTTTTGTGATCCTGAAGAAGACAGAACTTCCACAATGAGGTAGACCTGCATGTGCAATTATGCAATTATCATCCATTAGTGTCCCCAGGAGACTTAAAACTCATTTTCTGTATTGTCACTTCACTGAAGATACTAATCTCTGTTAAGAAAACTAAATAGACCCAAGTTCTAACCACACTGAGCCTCTCAGGGTATGCTACTGTTTTTCTTCCTTTAAACTGTCTTATGTCCTTCTCTTAGGGGATTCCATGTTGAAAAGCTTGGAGAGAAGAGAGAAATAAAGGTGTTTTCTTTCCCTTGTTTAACACTGGAAGTTTGCAGTTTGATGTTCAATGGGATTCACCCCAACACTGCCAGGATCAAAGCTGCCTCCCACTTTGGGCAACCTTTCTGAATCAGTTCCTTCACTTACAAAGCTGTGCTGAAAGGTTCCTTCATAGAACCATTGACAAAATTAGAAATTATATAGAAAACAATGTACCAGTATCTGGGAAATTTATATGGTTGGTGAATTGCAGGTTTTATGTCTATTATTGTCACAGAGCAGTGAGGCATATAGATTGCTTAGGGGAATAATAGCTTTCTGATTGCCTTATTTGGATTGTGGAGAGGGAAGAAATTAAGAAATGTAACTCCCACTTATAGTCAGGTAGAAGGATCTACCTAATTCTTATTAACAATTTCATGCACTTAATGAAAATATATGAGCTTCTAATCTAGACAAAAAGAAATAGAAGGTTTTCAAGAAACTGTATGCAAATTAATTTACATACTGGCCACACACCTGCTGTCAGAACCCCACCGTATACTGCTCTTAGGCTAAGTCCCCCCCCCCCCCGCCGTGTTCAGTTCTGTGCCTTCATATGTATGCATTGCACCTTTAAGTCCACAAAGCAATGTTCTTTCTTGCAGAATTCTTTCCTAGTACTCCATTCTCCTTAAAAATTTGTGACAGTGTCTACTCACCTATTGATATCAGAAAGAAGATACTCTTAGTATCTTCAATCTCCTTTCTCTGCTACCTGATTAACCAACTCATCCAGAGGAATCTCTTTTTTTATATAAATTTTTTATTGTTATTAAACTTTTTCCATACATCATTTCTCAAACAAATCTATAATTGCTTCCCTTTCCATGGCCCCCATCCCACCTGAGTCCCTGCACTCTGCCATACATGTCCTGTATCTTTTTATGAGTCTTTCCAGAGGTTTTTTTCCAGTTCTTTTGTTGTTGTTCTCTCTAACTTGTATTGCTACAGCATATATATATATATATCTATATATTTAATTTTTTTTTTTTTTTTTGAAACCAGTCTCCCTATACCCCAGCTGGCCTAGCACTCAACTTGTAGACTAGGCTGGGCCTTGACTCACAGAGATCCCTTGCATTGCTCTGCCTCCGAGTGCTGGGATTTAAAGGCATGCCACCAACCATGTCCGGCTGTAAAGACGGGTCTTCTTAGCCACATGTGGGTGCTGGGAATTGAATCCAGTCCCTCTGCAGAGCAAATAGGCCACTCTTAACACTGAGCCATCTCTCCAGCCCCGTTTGGTTATATTTTTATGAATTTTATGTATTTCATACTTATCATCTTTATCCCCTCATCCCCATTTTCTCCCTCTTGTAGTTTCCCTACTAGACTTCATGGATTCTGTCATTTAAATCAAGGCCTACAGAGTCAAATTAGGGTACCAAGACGACCCTCAGTGCAAATTCATCTACTGGGGTCTAGTCAGCCTATTTATCTAGAGTACCTCCTTTAAAGAAGCTCAGCTCTTCCTCACCCCCATAGTAATCATGCTGATAATAGTTCTTTGGCTAATATGTGGTAGCCTTTGCTCTCATTTCCAATATTCTAAGAGAATCCTACTTCCAAAAAATGCCATTAAACACATACATGTATATTTAGAAAAAAATGTATGTATGTATAGGATATGTATATATTTAACTATAATATATAATATATATATATGTTAAATCTGTCCACTTTAAATTCCTGAGATACTGTAACTGTAATAAGTAAGATTTTATTGAATAATTCTCTTTTCCGCTTGTCTTTATACCAAACTACTTTTCTTTGTAAATACGTCATTATAGTCAGCCTCTGTGTCTGTGGGTTGTGCATATCCAGAGCCAAACAACTGTGAATGGAAAATATTTGTAAAGAATTTTTCCCAAACATGTGCAGACTTTTCTTGTCAGGTGCCATTGCATGAATCTATCCCTTGTCTGAGATGCTTTTGCCCATTACAGTCATGTATCTATCAGTATACACTTACCTTGATCAACAAAGTATCTGATCAATGGATTTTGGTAGGGACCTTGTTAACACTGAGAATGTCAGCATGTTGCTAGGTAAGAAGGAAGGAAAGAATGGTTGCTGGAGATGCCACTGGTGAGAATTGCTTAGTTTCAGAAACCTGAAGAGTTTCTATCTCTGTATCTGAAAACAAAGACTTAAACTTATTTCCAGGTATCTGACCATTAACTAAGAGAAAGTCAATGAATGAGGCATTCTTTGCACTTTCTGTATGTGTTTGATGTAAAACAACACCTTTGGTTAGCCAAACAGTGTGGAATACAAGGTAGTTGCTGTGCTGGATAGCTTTAGTGTCAACTTGACACACCTGGGTTGAGGGAGCCTCAATTGGGGAATTGGCTCCATTGGACTGGCCTGTGGCCACATCTGTAGAGTATTGTCTTGATTGTCGAGCAATGTGGGAGGGCCCAGCTCACTATGGGTGGTGCCACCCTGGGCAGGTTGTTGTGTACTGTATAAGAGGGCAGGCTGGGCATGGGCCAGGGGAGCAAGGCAGTGAACAGCATTCCTCCATGGCCTGTGCTTCAGCTCCTGCCTCCAGGTTCCTGCACTGAGTTCCTGCCTTGGGCTCCCTAAGTGATGAACTGTGACCCAGAAGAATAAACCCTTTCCTCCCCAAGTTGGTGTCAGTCAGAGTGTTTTGTCACAGCAATGGAAGACAAACTAGAACAGCTGCCAAAGAAACATCAGTTCACAGATGTCTATGAGTTTCCTTCTAACTCAAGTCCACAGGTACAGTTTTTGCAAAATTAGAGCAATCTTAGGTTTGAAACTTGAATTTGAATGTTTTACCACAGAAATTGTTTTGATTTATGCACTCTAAAAGGAGAAGTGCAGAGATGTTCTAATGATTCACCTAAGTTGGACATTATTAGTAGCTGGAGAATGACTGGCCTCTGATTTCTGTAATTATGAGGAATGAGATATGTGAATTCATAGTAGAAGGGTGCATTTGGTTTCTTTTGATGTTATAATTCTATCCAATGACTATGTGCTACCTACCCTCCACAAGTCAAATGCACTGGGAATAAAAGAAGCAGTGTTCCTTCACTTTGAAGAGTTAAAATCTTTCTATAGCTAGACACAATCATAGAATACTCATTTATGGCTGACTGTGCTGACTCTGTGTGTGTGTGTGTGTGTGTGTGTGTGTGTGTGTGTCTATAGTACACAATGAAAGATTACTGAAAGAGGTTAGTCTTCTGCCTTTTTTAAAATTTATTTTGGCTGACAGATACAAATATAAATTTATACATATTTATAGGATCACATGATGTTTCATGCATATGTACATTGTCTAAAGCTTAAAACTGCTGAACATGTCTAGGTCGTTAAACATGTATAATTTCTTTGTGGTTAAAAATTCCACAGTTCTGAACAAAATTAAACAGTTCTTTCTTTCAGGCTTTTGAAATGCATGCAATACCACATCTATATTGATCCTAATGTAAAATCCTATACCAAGTCATCATGCTGTATGTAACCAACTTGGTCGTAATTGATCAGTTTCATCCACATATCCCTTCTTCTTCTGCTCTTTTCTTGTTGTTGTTCTTTGGGAGACAGGGTCTCCCTGTAGCCCCAGCTGTCCTGGAACTC
The DNA here is from genome assembly GCA_009823505.1 of Rhizomys pruinosus. Taxonomy (NCBI): domain Eukaryota; kingdom Metazoa; phylum Chordata; class Mammalia; order Rodentia; family Spalacidae; genus Rhizomys; species Rhizomys pruinosus. Next base: position 827,282 of record VZQC01003927.1, on the reverse strand, counting down.
ACTCTGTAGACCAGGCTGGCCTTGGACTCACAAAGATTCGCCTGCCTCTGCCTCCCTAGTGCTAGGCTTAAAGGCACACACCACCATGCCCGGCCTCATCCCTTCTTTTTTATTATGTTCAGGGCTTCATATTTTTCTTTTAATTTTATATTACTCTAAAATATGAATATATACCTTCTGTCCATGTACATTGTTTATCATGTCTGAAAGTAGGTGGTAAGTTAATTCTAGGGCTCATTAAGATATTCACATTTTAAAGTTTTTTTTTAAATTTTATTTATTTCTGTATGTGTATGAATGTACTGTCTGCATGCAGGTCTGTGCACCCGTGTTATGCAATGCCACGGAGGTCAGAAGAGGGCGTCGGATTCCCCTGGAACTGGAGTTCTCCTGGAATTGGAGTTTTGGACAGTTCTCGGCCGCCATGTGGGTGCTGGGGACCGAACCTGGTCCTCTGTAAGAGCGGTCGGTGCTCTTAACCACTAGGCTATCTCTCCAGCCCCAAGATATTCACATTTTATAAAAAGGTATTCACATTATAATATCACAGTTGCTTTCAGATAGAAATCTAACAATAACATTGCTCAGCTTTTCTTTCAATCGGGGGATTTGGTACTAGCATCCACAAATGAGGGAAACCAGTCCCCGTTTATTTTTTGGGGACCGTGTTACTTCACTTAGCATAACAGCTTCAACTTCCATCCATTTGCTTGCAAATCTCATGATGTCATCTTTCTTTACCACTGCATAGAACTCCATTGTATAGATGTACCACATTTTTGTTATCTAGTCCTCAGTTGAGGGGTATTTGGGTTGGTCCCAACTCTTCGCTATTGTGAAAAGAGCTGTAATAAACATAGATGTGTATGTATCTTTGCAGTAGGATGAGTCTTGTGGGTTTATACCCAGAAGTGGTATGGCTGGGTCAGGTGGTAGGCTCATTTTGAGTCTTTTAAGTGTTCTCCACACTGCTTTCCACAGTGGTTGTTTGAGTTTACATTCCCACCAGCAGTGGCTGAGTGTTCCCCTTTCCTCACATTTGATGTCTTTTATTTTCTTGATCTTGGCCAATCTGAAAGTAGGTGGTAAGTTAATTCTAGGACTCATTAAGATATTCACATTATATAAAAAACATTCACATTATAACATCACAGTTGCTTTCAGATAGAAAGAAATATAAAAATAACATTGCTCAGTGTGAGATGATATATTAGAGTGGTTTTAATTTGCATTTCCTTAATTATTAATGATATTGAACATTTTTAAGATGTTTCTCAGCCATCTTTATTTCCTCATTGGTGAAGTCTCTGTTCAAATCTTTACTCCATATTTTGAGTGAGTCATTTGTTTCTTTACTTTTTTTTTGAGTAGTTTGTATATTCTGGATGTTAATACTCTGTCAGGTGTATCACTGGTGAAGATTTCCTCCCACTCCCACTCTGTGGGTTTTCTTTTCACTTCCTTATTGCTTTTGCTGTACAGAATCTTTTGAGTTTGATGAGGTCCCATTTGTCAACTGTTGACCTTATTTCCTGTGCAGCTGATTTAGAAAGTCTTTTCCTACACCTATGTCTTGTTGGTTGTTGCCAACTTTTTCTTCTGTCACCTTCAGGGTTTTGGGTTTCACGTTGAGATCTTTGATCTACTTGGAGTTGATTTTTGTACAGGGTGAGAGGTAGGGGTTTAATTTTGTTCTTCTACAAATGTTGATCGAGTTTTGCCAGCACCATTTGCTGAAGATGCTATCCACCCTCCATTGACCTTTTTTTGCCCCTTTGTCAAATATGAGGTGGCTGAAATTGTATGAGCTCACGTTTGTATCTTCAATTTTTTTCCGTTGGTCAATGGCTCTGTTTTGTGCCAGTTCCAGGCTTCTGTCTTTGGAACATGAGAATCATAAACTTGTTTGAAGAATGATAAATATTTGTCTTTTCTCAAAGGTTATTTCAAAGCCTAGAAATCCTGGAACCATCATTTTCTGACATGAAGATCACACAAAGCAGAGAAATAAGTTTACTTTTCCTTAGAACTTCAAGGAAAAATAACTTTCTGGTCTATGTTTACAAAGTTCTTAATTGAAATGACCTATGTCTTTAATATGAACATTTTGGAAGCTTTGGGATTCTCATATAATTGCAACTGCACCCTGTATTTCTGATACTACATTGCAGGGAATTTTTATTCTCAAAGTATATTTTGTTCATTGAATTCCATTTCTCCATTCCTCAAATCCTTTTCCCAAAATTTTCATTTCATTTTTCTTCCATTATTTTCTCCTTCATATGCTATTTAAGGATGTTTTCCATTTTGTCTTTATATTGAGTTGGGAGACACATATTTCATGGAATAGGAAACTAAATTTATCTGAGCAATATGTAAACAATAAATTGCAGTAATTACTAAAGGAAGATTGATTTCTGGATGCCTTCTTTTTGTATGATATCATTCTAATGGTATATCTGAATATATGATTTAATTAAAAAACTAAATGTCCATCCCTCTGGTTTATAAGCATGACCTCAAGTAAAGAACACTACAGGATTTATTGCTTAGGTGTTAAACATAGCTGTGAAAGGAATGAACAAAATCAAAGCTCTGAAAGAGGGAAAGAAGGAAAGTGCATATGTGATAAATTCTCAGGAAGCACACACCTGTCTCTCTGTATAAATGGACATTAATAAATGGGCTAGGAAAACAACTGTATAAAGTATTAGTAAATTCTAAGTAGGACTAGAAATACAGCTCCCATTTTAAGCACTCTTCCTTACCATTCAGCAAATGTGTATGTAGGTTATCTCTGGGATATGTGGCAGTCTTCATTCTTGAGTGTTATGATTTTATAAGTGGACACAACCTTAGATGGTTCATTGAAAAAATAGTACAGTGATAGTGAGGAGTTAAAAGAGTCAATAAAAACACAATTTAAAACAGTAAGTAAGGCCTGGAGATAAAGCTCAGTGGTTAAGAGCACTTGTCGCTCTTCAGAGGACCTGAGTTTGATTCCCAGTACTTAACATTGGATGGTTCAAGACTGTCTGTAACTCCAGCTCCAAGAGATCTATTACCCACTTCTGGACTCTGCAAACACACACAGACACAGACACACATAGACACACACACACTTCTCTTATTGAAAAATAATAAAAATTGATCTTATAAATTAATTCGGGCTAATATAGCCTTTGATTACCTTCCAGAATTTGAAGTTAAGATCATATTGCTGAAGACATGACATACTTTGTCTTATTAATTGAGCTGGAATTGACCTGGAAGCCTCCTCCCTGAAGAGTAGACTCACACTATCAGAAGATACTAGGCAAGCTGCCTCTGAGGGAAAAAACCAGTCATTGATCCTATGCAACTCTAAAGCTTCTGAACCACAGCAATAAAGACACAGGAACATGTCTACTGGCCTCTAGTGACATTTTCATCTTCTGGGTAGTCAATAGCTCTCTAATTGAACTTAAGGCTGGCTCAATGGGAGGGAGCTAATGTGTGGTACTATAAACATAGCCAAGTACACATTGCTGGAGATGGCATAGACCCTAGAGGGAAACTTACTTTTGTCACATCCCTAGACAAATTCAATTTATTACTATATTTTAAATATCTGTCTTTATATTTCAGAAAGTGTACCTCTTACCACTAATCAAAGAAGCTTTTTTCTGCAATAGACAGAGACTATTTCAAAGTTACACAGCAACTTAAGCACAGAGAATCAGTGGTTGTGAGGTTCCCAGTCCTATGTGACATGTCTGCAGTATAACTTCTACATCTAAGGCTCAGGGAACATCCTGGAAGAAGGGGTGGAAAGAAGGCAAAAGCCCAGAGGGACAAGATTCCTGAGGCTACTTAAAGCATTCAAGACATGATAGGGAAGTTGTTACCTCAATAAAATCTCTTCAGTATGGTATATACTATATATATGCATATATTATATATATGCATATACTATATATATATGCATATATACTATATGCAACATCTGCATATAGTAACAAAACCAGTTGACATAACTGGTGGGTGGGGCAAATTTGAAGGGGTCCAACCTCAAGATCAAAAGCTATAGGCAATCAATGGAGCCTGAGGGAGGGAGAATCAGTTTTTCTTCAGGGACTAGCTCCCTGAAAGGTTATTTTACTCCAAGTGGAGAGCCCTAAACACAGGTACACAGAGGCACCACTAAATGGACTCTCTCTCTCTCTCTCTCTCTCTCTCTCTCTATATATATATATATATATAGTATAGTATATATATATATTGTTTTGTTTCGTGTATCAATGCATGCAAATGTAGCATGTGTGTTAGCATGCGGAAATAGTAATCACATAAAGGGACAGGAGTGCAGTGGCGTAGGACATGGAAGAAATCAAGGGGGCTGGGCCAGGATGGTATTCTGTGAAGACTATCATGGTATGTTAGCAAATATTTTAAAAAAGCAAGTAATTAGACCAATTATAAAATACAAAGGTTTTAGAATATTAGGGATTTCAAGAGAATATATATGACAACAAAGGAAAACAGATCATTCGCCACATTGGAATTAGGGCCCATTTATTCTTAGAACTTTTTATGTTAAGCTGAATTGAGTTAATAATCGACACCCCATTCACTGCAGCTTACTATTTTTAGTAAAAAAACACATTTCATGATAAGGGCACAGAGTTAACAGCCGAAAGCTAATATATAATATATATATATATATATATAGTATAATATAATGATGTATGTATATATATTCATGCAAACACACACAGCATGTGCTAAGATTTACCTTATGCCTGATATTGTTCATAGTGCTCATATTTTAAATGCTTAGATGAGAAAAGAATAAAAACAAAATAAATAAATACAGTTATTGCTCTCATGAAGTTTATATCACACAGTGGACCCAATTACGGAGCTATAACTGAACAGTTTTTCATTACCTTTGTAAGATGGTAATGAAAGAATATGGACAAAACTGGAATTATGTTGTGGAAAATCTAATCTAGTCATTGTTGGAGGTATTAGGTTTAGACCTTCAGAAACACATTGTCTTTGTGATTCAAAGTGTCTGTGGAAAAGTGGAGAGTTGGGTGGGGAAGTTTAGAGTAGCCGCCTAGTGGCCCACAGCCAAGGAAGGAAGTGGGTTTGTACACAATAGACATTCTTCCCAAAGCCCAAATTGGTGACATCAGTGTCTCCACATTTGCTATGATGTTTAAAAATATGCTCAACTCATTAACACAACATTCAATTTTTAAAAGTTAATGGGTGTTCAGGGCACTTGGCCATGAGATTGGCAGGGCCATTTTGTTTGAGTAACAGCCTTTCATGCTCCCTGGGCCTTTTGCTGCTGAGAAGACAGCATGCAAAAGGATAGACATCTTTTTTGATCATTTATTCTTTTGCCTTCCTTTATTATTATTATTATTATTATTATTATTATTATCCAGAATGATGGAAACTGTGAACTGTTCTAGTTTTTATTTTTAACTTTTATTTTTATAAAGTCTACAAATAAAGAGAACACACAATTCTCCCTGATGATCACACTCTGTTCAATTACACCAAAGATTTTCCTAAAATGATGGTGCTATTGGTTGCTCAACTGCAGTATGTGTGCCAAAATGTTTAATGTTATCTTGTCATTCACAATCTGTTTAATGGTAAACAGGGGATTTATAGTCTGTCACATTTAATGACCAAAAGAACGAATAAAATATGACAGAAAAGACTGCCCGCTCTTTAGAAATGCAATGTTTCCATCTGTACAAATGATAGCATGTTGGAAAATCCCTGTGGCTTAAAAAAGAATAAAAACACAGTCACATACTTTTACCCCAGAAAGGAAATTTGCATGACATCTAAGCACAGAAGAGAATGTTATGGCTTAGGAAATCACTATTCCAGAGTGCCTTGTAAGATTAGGGTCTCAAAATGAAATATTTATGCTTATAATTGAGAATGAAATTTTATATAGCCAATTTTGGCTCCCAAGGTAGTATAAAATCCTCCCAAGGAGGTGCACACTGCCTCTTGCCTAGACTTTGAATCCCAGACTGTTGGCAAGACCAGCAGTGCTGATGGAGGTAGAAGATGTCTATGTGAATGAAACCCTTCATCCATGTAGCATTGTTGCTCTTCCTTCATACTCAACATGCAAAACAAACTCACATATGACATATACCACATCAACACACAGATAACACACAGAACACTGACAATACAGAGATAACATACAACATACAATACAACACACTCAGATACAACACATACAGCACACTAACACACAGATAACACATAACACACACAGCACACAGTCCACATAACACATACAGCACAAACAACAGATGCAACACACACAACACACTCATATACAAACACATGAACAGATATAATATCCACCACACAAAATATACAACACACAAAACACGTAACACATACCAGCAAAATACATAGCATGCACACTCGCATACATCAAAAGCAATGCATACAACACACATATAACCACACAAAACACATCCATTCTGTATAATATGCATAAATACAACAAACACACCAGCACACATTTACACAACACATACCACACAACATATACTAGCCACAAAACACATAACACAAATCAAAGACAACACATACACACAACATACTCATATTACACACACAGATGGCACTCATACAGCACACTCATACATGATACACATTATAACACACAACAGACATTAAATACATATATAACACACAACAAACCAAAAACACAAGTAAAATACATAAATGTAAAACACACACATATACAACACACAGCACATACAAGATGCACACAGCATATCACACAAACACATATACATTGATATTGCTACTCTGTGTGTAGCAACAGTTCTAACCCTCACCCTGAGCTAAGACCATTAGGGAGTGGTTATACAAATGTGCATTGTGATTATTTGGGTGTGACTCCCAAGATCCCTATCATCGAGATGCTATGATTTTGTGGTTATGTCTGGGGCTAAGAGCTGATCTTGTTTTTGTGGTTTATTTTCAAAATTTTCAATGACTCCTGATGAATCTGATTTTGATGGTATAATGGTGTACTTTAAGAAAATTTCTATACATCCTACAGTAATTAAAGGTTGAATTGTTATAGACAGCTGTAAGTTGGCTCATATCTAGGTTATTTCAAATGCCAGCTCAAGTCGATCATTACCTGTCACACAAGGACATTGTGAAAATAATTTTGTAATGTTCCCTGACATTTACTGGCAATCCTTAAGAATTGGTTAGTATTGTTTTGCTTGCTTTTGTTGTTTTAGCTTCTGCAATTATTAACCACAACCACAAATTAGCTTAAGAAATGAAGGGGGATATTTTGTAAGGGATCAGTGGCACCCATGGGACCCATCAACTGAAAAGACAGTAAGTGTCATTGACAAAGTCCTGGAAGCAGGAGATAGAAATCTACCAGGGAGAATCCTGCCTCTCACAAAAACCACAAACCTCATCTCTAGTCTCTCTGGATTTCTCTCTCTCTCTCCCCCTTTCTCCCCCCTCCCCCATTGTAGCTTTCTCAGGACATAATGAACTATGGTCTAGATACCTTTCTGAGTTTATACCACCTCTTCTCCCTGTAAGAGACTAAGAGACCAGACTTATTCAATACCATTTTCTTATTCCCCAAAGTTTCTGATCAGTTCAGCTTAGGTCTTGGTTACTTGTCCCTGGGTCTACTGGCTGTGTGGTATGTAGAGTCTAAAGTGCAGATAGGCTGCCAGGACCCAGTCACATAGTTAAGGGCAATTTGTAAATAGGAAGTGTGAGCTAGAAGGTAACTGAAGATACCCATTACATAACATTCTCAGATATAGATGATTTTTGTATACATTTTATTGAATTTTTGTGTATTTCATACATAACGTCTCAATTACTCTTAATCACCTTATACCCCCTTCTCCAATGGCACCCTCCCACAGCCCCTGACTAGAGTTCATACATTCTGTCATTTGTGTTAAGGCCTATTCTGCCAAATTAATCTCCCCAGCCATTCCTTAGTGCAAGTTCATCCGCTGAACTCTAGTCAGCCTATCCAGAGTCCCTTGCTTTAAGAAGGCCAGTCCTGGATTTATGAATGTTGATATGAAATTTATTAAAAGGGATGAAATGTAAGCCATCTGTATTTAGGGAAATTATGAAGATAATATTTTTATTATCAATGAATTATTTCACCTTTCTGAACTTATGTAATACTTTTCTTATTAATGTTATCATTTGTTTCTTTTAAAGAAACATGTGGCATCTGCCTAAATGTTTTATTCTCAAAGCTACACAAATTAAAAAATGCCATGTAGACAGTGAAAACCTTTACCAAAGAGAAGGAGAATTCACATAGATGTGGGAAATCTATTTCTAAACCTCTGTGTTCTTTTGCATCCCTTGAATTATGTTAAGGAGATAAACCACCCTACCACTTTTTTGGTTAGTTCTCCCTAGTTGCTGAATTCAGTTTATTTATAGACTATAGAAAATTTGTGGTTAACCCAATCATTGAGTCAGAGTAGTAACTGAAAGTTACATTCTTTTTGTATCTTGGATTCCTGCCATAACCCCGACCAACAGTTGAACTTCAGTTTTGGCAAGGAACCAAGCTATGATGGTTACAGAGAAAGGCACATCCAGTGTGTGAGTCTGACTGAAAGTTCTACTTAGAGAAGTCACTCTCAGGAAGTGCACTAGAACACTTGGCATTTTTATGTACTTGGATTACTAGAGTTTCTACTTGTTTTAAATGGCTTCCCATAGATTTTTTTAATATATTTTTTTAATTTTTGGAGAATTTTTATGTATGATTACTATATCATATCATCCCCCCCCCTCCTTATTCCTCCTCTATCTCTTTCCCTGGACCCCAATTCCTTAGCCTTCTGTGTAGTGGTTGCATTGCAGATGTATCAGTTGGGGTTAGGCATCTTATTCTCTGTATATGACCAGTTGTAGAGTTCTGTAATAGTCTCCATCTGTTTCAAAAGGAAGTTTCTTTGATGAGTGATGAAAGGTACACTTACCTGTGGGTATAAGAATAAGTATTTAGAATACAGTTGGAAATTATACAGTTTGGAAAAATTGAGGTAACAGGTTCTCTTCTAGGATCTATGACCTCTCCAACCACTTGTATTTGGCTAGGTTTACAGTACCAGACATGAGATCCCTCTGACTAGACAGCTATTGGCCACCCCCATATTGTAAACATCTGTATGCTCTTCCTATAGATGGACATTAAAAAGCATTATATATATATAATGCTTTATATAAAATATAAAGCATTATATATATATAATGCTTTATATTTTATCGAATATATATATATATATATATATATATATACAGAGAGATGATATTTTTGTTTACAACTCTTATTTTCAGTTTAATTTAGATTATAACCTATCCTTTGAACCAAATTAATTGCCTGATATTTGAACATTTTTGAATTTCAAATAATGGAAATCCCCCTGGTTCAAAGTAAATACTTGTATGACTTCTTCTGGGAGGAAAAGATGCCAGTAAGGTACCGATGTTATAGTATTAATTTAGGAAAAGTGTGTTACTATGAATCTGTAAGGCAAAACCTAAATGTGCCGAAATTATTATTATGAATGAGTAAAGGTGGAAGAAATTATAAACAGAGATCCATGCATGTTTGGAATAAATAGAACTCTGGGGGGAATTTGTTTTACATGATTCACTCATCCTTTTTGGGAATTAGGTGTATATTACATTTTAGAATAGCATTTGGTGTTTTGTAGTTATTAAAGAAGCATTTGATACTTTTAATATTAGAAACGGAAACAGGGAAACAATAGTTTTTGCGGGGATGCTTGCCTATTATATTCTTGTTGTTTAAAAAATTGTTGTCAGGGGGCTGGAGAGATGGCCTAGTGGTTAAGAGCACTGACCACTCTTACAGAGGACCCAGGTTCGATCCCCAGCACCCACATGGCGGCTGAGAACCGTCTGAAACTCCAATTCCAGGAGAACTCCAGTTCCAGGGGAATCCAACACCCTCTTCTGACCTCTGAGGCATTGCACCACACGGGTGCACACACCTGCATGCAGAAAGTACATTCATACACATACAGAAATAAATAAAAAAAAATTGTTGTCAATATAACTTAAGACCCCCCCCCTTTTTGTCTTTTTAGGAAGGTAACTTTAAAGGTTTTGCTCATTTTCAATAATGAGTCTATTTTTTTCTCTTATTCCTGAAGCTGAGTTCAGCTATTTTTTTCAAGAATAACCTTGTCTTGCAAGGCAGGGCAACTTTCGATCTGCTGTTGGCTTCAATTTAGTTTGGGAGACATTAATAATGGAAATGGGAGCTTTATAGGAAGATCCACAAGTAGACACTTTGTGATCTAATAGTAAGGCAAGTTCAAAAGGCAGTAAAGAAGACAAAGCTCATGAAAATTCAAGGCTGGGAAGCACTGAAATATGTGAAGACTGTTGTCATCAGTGTAACATGTCATAGGTTGAAACATCACACTAACAGAGATGAGAACAGGGTCTTTAAATGAACTTGTGTATGATAATCTGCATGGACATGTTGTAAAGATAACGTTTCCCTCTTGATAAACTGTCAGGCCATCACTGCAGATCACAGAAGTTCAGGGGAAGGAAATGTGGACTCTTGTCTTCTGTCTCTTGCTTTCTTCTCACGTGTGGAACGTAGGTTGACTTTTGCTGCCATTTCTTTAAGAATCCATGCTATGGGTGTGAAGGTGGGGAAATGAGCACTTGGCAAAACACACTTCCAAATTAAATCTCATGAAATAAACTGTCTCAGAGAGCTAGCTTTGGCTTAGAACTCTTGGTTAGGTTATTTTGATCTGGTCCCTGTGTTATATTGTGGTTAACAAACTTAATATACTGGAAAAGAGAACCTCAGTAGAACTCAGACGGTGTTAAAATAGCTTCTCTGCAAACTTCCCCAAAATTGCTTATTTTCTTTTTGCTTCTGCTGAAAAATAACTAAATCATTTGTGGTGATGATTCTCAGACAACTATCTGCTATCATTTAAGGAAGCACACTTTATATGTAGTTAGGAGAGAAATTGATGAAAAACCCCCATACCTGCAGTATTAATCCTGCACATTAATTTAATTGAAGCTGCCCCTGCCTATTTTTGTTCTTTTTTTTCTTGTTTTTGTTTTATTTTGTTTTTCAGTCCTGAGAAACAAGCCATGCTACAGTCTCAGCCCAGAAATCCCTTCATTACTGCATTTTTGTTTCCCCTTCCATGTTTATCATATAATTTTGTAGTAGTAGGAGGTCAGTACTTCAAAGTTAAGAATACATTAGAAGCCAGACATTGTGGTGCAGACCTTTAATCCCAGCACTTGGGCGGCAGAGGCAGGCAGTTCTTTGTGAGTTCAAGGCCAGCCTGGTCTACAGAATGAATTCCAGGACAGCTGGGGCTACAGGGAGACCCTATCTCAAAAAGACAAAAAAAACGAATAAATAAGAAATAGGAAAATTAAATGATTTTCCTTTAACCTGTGGTTTGAATCAAATTTGTTTCTAACTATGGAGTTAATGAAAAATTTTCTTGATTCTTTACGTAGCCTTCTACAGATCAGATTTTAGCTATTCACAATCATTTAATTATAACCAATTTACAGAAATCACACTCCTTCCTTTCTACTTCCCTCTCTCCTTTTCCCTCTTTCTTTTCTTCCATTTTATAAGAGAAAAGAACAACCAATCCAAGCCATTCATTTCATATCTCAAGGCAGTTCTTTTTATTTGGCACAGACACTCTTAATAGATAGTCATAATTCTAATTCCACAATTTAATGAAAAGATATTCAAAGTACTCTACCACCTCTCAGTTTACTCTCAGCGCTGCTAATTGTATAGAACTATATATGGATTTGTTATACTATCTCATAAACTAATCTATACACCTAATACCTGGAATTCACTCATATGACGGTTACTATTACCCACTGAAGAGATTTTAAAAAACCATTTAGATTTATTTATTTTGTTTGTGTGTGTGTGTGTGTGTGTGTGTGTGTGTGTGTGTGTGTGTGTGTGTTTATGTGTGGAGAGCAGAGGATAACCTGTGGGACCTGATTCTCTTTTTCTACTCTGTAGGTTCTGGGATTGACCTCAGGTTTCATACTTGCACACAGAAACCATCTAACCAGTCCCTGAAGAGACTATTTTTGACATTATTTTCTGAACCATCCCATCTATGTCAGCCAGGGTTTTTCATATTCATGGCAATACATGAAGAAACCGCTGAAGGGAGGAGAGGTCCACATGGCCTCATGATTTCAGAAGAATCAGTGCACGGTGGTCTCCGTTGGTTCTGGCTTCATGGAGGCTGAAACTCATGGTGGAAGCACGTGATGGAGCCAAACAGTTCACTCTGTGGTGGGAAAGAACCAGAGTGAAACAGGGAGACAAGGTACAGATCTGTAAGAGATGCCACTAGCAATCTGTTTAGAACAATGGCCCATATCATTTTATGAACCGTGTACATATATTTCCTTCATATGTAAAAATGGCAATATATTTTCAACCTGGAAAATGAGATTTTACTCTCTTGAGGATAGTATCACCATAAAAATGCTTTTTTTTTTTTTTTTAAAATGAAGCTTCTTAGTTGTTTAATTACATTTAAGTTATTGTCTAATTCATTTAAGAATGTTTTATCTCTCTTTCTCCCTCTCTCCCTTCCTTGCTTGCTTCCTTTCCTCATTTTTGAAACAGAGTCTCTCTGTAGCCTCAACTGGCTTGGAATTCACTATGTAGTCCAGGCTTGCCTTGATCTCACAGAGATCAGCCTGCCTCTGCCTCCAGAGTTCTGGAATCAAAGCCATGTACCATGACACCAGGCTAAGAATTTGTCTACTTTTTACACTCTTAGGTCACATTGACATTAAATACATAAGTTGTAATCATAAACATGGTTCTAAGGTTCCAATGGTGTCCAATTCTAAGATTGCAACTTTGGGAGGTATCTTCCTCCATGGTTGTCTGCCAGAGATTGGTCCATCTCCTTTGGAAACCAAAATACACAAATGCTCACTTGACTTCCTTATTAAAATCAGGCAATATTTCTGTGCACACATATATATATATATGTATATATATATATGTATATATATATATGTATATATTCCCATAAACTTTAACTTATCTGCAGATTATTATAAAACTAATTCAATGTAAATGTTATACAAATAAATATTCTGCTTAAAGAATAATGATAAAGATGTGTAGCTGTTCAGTGCCAATGCAATTTTTCCTAAATAGTTTTGACCTACACCTGGTTCAGCCTGTGGATACAGAAAGCCAACTGTACTAATTTCCTATGTTCTGTGTCTCTTTTGTCTCTACAGCCTGAGTTATTTAAATTTATTCTTAAGTCCTTAAAAATGCCATCTCAAGCACATGACACTTACACACCTTTTATACCAACATCTTAGGCTCATCATGACATCACATGTGTTACTCTTTTAATTTAGTGGTTTTATTCTAGTCTGTTACTGGAGGACTGTCTTGTACTTTTGCGTACTGGTCCTCATTACTCCATTTCTGTTATTTTTCATGAATTCAGGTACTTTTCTCTTTCCCATCTCTGTCTCTCTCTGTCTCTCTCTCTCTCTGCAATGTTTTTCTCCCTTTATTCATTGTCACATTCACCCCTATTCTTTTCACCCCTATTCTCTGAACTCAATACAAGAACCTGGCTTCCAGACATGTAACGTTAGAATTATAATTCTATTCATAATCATATTGGTGATGCTTATTAGGGGGTGTAGGTGCTGATAGAGTTTGATGCCTTGAAAGAGCCAGTGTGAACAACAACTCCCCACTCAACGCTTACTACTCAAGCTCTGGGACAGGGTGATGGAAGGCTTACTTGTGTAACTGTCACTCATGATCTCATATTCCTTTGCTGGCATTTGTTATGAGAAACCTAAAAAATGGAGAAAGGGAATTCTTAAACTGACAAGTTCTGTTTCTTTAAGAAATAAATTTACTATATATTTAGAAAAATTGAATGCACTGAATCTTCCAAGTAAGGAACTCATTACCTAAACTAATAAATGAACAGATTTTTAGAATTATCTGAGAGAAAAGTGCAGGTTTTTGTTCTTGTTTTGTACTTGAGTTTAGAATTGAGTTTGTGTGTGAAAATGTTTATTGAATTAAATTTATATATACTTTCATTTTTCTTCTATCTTGAAACTAATTCTTTCTCTTTTATAAACCTAGTATAAGAATAAATGAAAAATGAAATTATGAAAACCACTTAAGATGAATATAAAAGTGTTTCAAATCAAAACCATGTAGCTATAGCAAAAGCTTCAAACATATTGTGGTACCTGCATTTTTGCTCATATTCCTTCTTGAATAAAAGTTTTAAAGGTTAGTGATGCAAGTTGTATGCTAATTTTAGTAAGGGGGAGAGAAAGGAGAATGTTTTGTTTTATGTCAGGAAAGTGAATCATCTCTCTTTATATAAACATTTATCTTTCTAAGTTTTCTTTTTTTTATTTATTTTTATTTATTTATTTTTATTTTTATTGATGCTTTGTGTATTTCATACATCATTTTCCAATTCAGTTCAGGCATATATCCCCTTCCCTTCCCCCCACCCCACCCCTACCCATCCCAGATCATGCATTCTGCCATACGTTTTCTGCATCTTTCTCTGCTTTTTTGTTTTGTTTTGTTTTCATTTTTTTAACAATAGGTGATAATTTGTGAGTACAAGCATCCTTCATGTAAAACCAATTTGCAAGCAGTTGTGCCCAAACCCACACAGCTCATGGGTCCCACCATCCAGC